>PVIY010025102.1:0-37152 GCA_004026745.1 Myrmecophaga tridactyla
TTTGAAATGCTAGTGATAAATGAAAGCAAGGGGTAAGGGGTATGGTATGTATAATCTTTTTTTCTCTATTATCGTTTTATTTCTTTTTCTGATTTTTTTTTATTTCTTTCTCTACATCGATGCAAATGTTCTAAGAAATGATGAATATGCAACTATGTGATAAAATTAAGAATTACTGATTGTATATGTAGAATGGAATGATATATTAATGTTCTTTTGTTAAGTTTTTTAATTAATAAAAAAGTTAAAAAAAAAGGAAGAGAAAAAAATTGATGGCAAAGTCAAAATATTAAATATTTGGCTTAGGCTAATATGTTCATCATACTACAAAAAATAGAATACATTAAACCCTACTATTTTTGTATTAGTCTGTAGATGTTCCCATGATGACAGTGAGCATTAAGGCCTGGAAGTATCTCTGAGTATATTTCTAGGAGGGCCAAACTGATTTTTAAAATTAAACAACTGGAAGGTCAGGAAAAAGCAATCCTTTTATTGGTATGTATATTCTGCTTTCAGTATTAGTGAAATTACCTCACATTAAATATTCCATAGCTCTAGGTTGGGGTATTCCTTTTCCTTTCACATAATATACCTAAATGCATGAGGGAAAATATTCATCCTGATCTTTAATGTATGTTACAAATTTTACATATGTCACACAAAGAGGGAAAATAATGCTTGAAGATGGGAACAGAACCCAGTCATTTGGCATACCTATAGTACAAATCATGTATGTCAGCCCATAGGATTTTTTCTAAGTATTTAAGACTCTAGCATAATGCAATATAATTATATTAGAGAAGTACAGCTAAAAAAACTACAAAGATATCACAAATTACATTATAATGATTTGACATTCATACCCAACTTTTATAATATTCACTGATGACCCTGTATTGTGAACTTAGTGCTTCCCAATTAAGATAAGGCACTATATTTTACTGAATAAGAAGTGTAATAAGGACTAATGTCTTTGTTAGGATGTGGAATGAGTGCTTGTCCTTTTGGTATGAGTGTTTGTCTTTTTTTTTTCCCTGCTTGGACAGGCACCAGAAATGAACCCTGTCTTTTTGTTTTATAATTACAAAATAATATGTTTACAGATCTCTGCAGTTGCAAAATCCCCCAAAGACTACCAGCTGTGATGTGATGTATTTTTAGAATCTTCCAAGATTCTACTTGTTTCCTTTCTACATTTCTCCTTCTTTTGTTCCTTTTCCTTTAAATGGAAACACAATAATCTGAATCTGACGGAATTTATTCATCTCAGTTAAGAATAATTGCAATATGAAATAGCCAAAATAGGTCAATTTATATAAACAGAAAGTTGATTGGAGGTTACCTTTTTTTTTCTAAGAGAGAAAGAGTTTATTACTAGGCACATTATAGGAAAGAAGATGGCCTACTGGCCCAAAATCTAACTCCCCTAGTTTAGGGGATCTAAGGTTTTTAAGGATTTTAGCAAGGGGAGCATTTTGAAGGGCAAGTTCAAAGCAAGAAAGGAGACAGTGTTATCATTATCATTTCAATAGGAGAAAGTAATTTGAAAGGAGGGGAGGAAAAGCTATCACTTCAATACTAAAGGTATAAGTCAAAGGGAAGAGAGACAAGTTATCTTTCAATTGCAGAGTCTAGATGATATGTTTTACAAATGTCCAGGGCTCAAACTAGGTAATGGCTAGCTTCAAATTCTTCATTAGCATTAGGACATTTGTGCTCCAAGAAAATGACCATACTAAAGAAGTAACAACTCTTACAGTCACAAAGGCATAAGATAGGGATTATACAATCATTTCAGATATTAGCACATTTGAATTATCATTTAGGAATTTCAGTTATTATCCTCTGTCTACTTTAATATCCCAGAAAGCAAAAAGAAATATGATTCAGTAATCAAAATCATCACTTAAATCCTATTTTTTTGTTAAAAATCATCCCTCTCATTTGATAAGTATTGCTCAACCCTAAAGGGTATCCAGGAAATTATCTGACAGCTTCAAAGTTGAAAAAGGGCACTGTCATTAAGGGGCAGAGGAAGAAGAAACCAGCTGCTGTTCTTGGAGAGTCTTGGAGAGTTCTTGGGTTTTGGAATTTCTCTGACATTGGAACCATGTTGAGGTTTTAATCCCTGAAAACAAATTTAATTAGCAAAATTTATAGAGCCCAGGATATCTTTCAGGGTTTCTAGGAATGCTGTTGGTTGAGGTTGGCCATACTTTGGCAGTTTGTAACATCTGGCTGAAACATGCATAAAAGTTACCTCCCCAAGATACTCTCAATTTAATTTGAAGTCTCTCAGCCATTGAAACTCTATTTCTTTTCCCACATTTTGTCACTTCATCTAAGATTCCAGGGCCAGGCTTATCTTTGGAACTTATGTCCAATAAAGGCAGGGCCAGTTATGTCCCATATTACCATGACCAGTTATGTCTAACAATTCCAGGGCCAGGTTTAAACCCCTAGAAATTATTTCCCACATAGGGAGGAAGGTCAGTGTTTGACTTAGAGAGAGACCACATTTGAGCAACAATGGAGATCTTCTGGAGATGACTCTTAGACACTAATTCTTAGTATGCAGTTTGTTTTTACAGAACTAAATTTCATAATTACAGGCCTCAAGACTGAGGCCTGGGTCTGTTAAATTGAGAACTCCTCTTGCTTAAGAAAATCTCAAGCATTCCCCAGGTGGGGATGTTTAATATTTCTATTTTCCCAGTCCCTCAAGGGACTTTGCAAACACTCCTCAATTTTCTGTCCAAAATACTCTGAAATGCATAATAGTATAACATTCACTTGTACAGAATATTAAGATTTTATTCTTTATTTCAAGTTCCATTTCAAATAAAGCTAAATTAGTTTGTTTAACTGATTAGACAGATTAAATTAGATGGTGTGCTACAGAAAATCCAAATCTTGGACAACATAAACATTTTTCCTTTTGTCTTACACAAAAGTTGAAGCTTTAAAATACAGACAATATTTTTCTTTACCTTTTATATTGATTTACCTTAATTTCAACCAGATCAGTTTCAACATATATTTAATTAGAGTTTGATATTTTTCCATTTTAATTTAACAGTAGCTGTATGGACCCATGTTGATTTTCAGAGCTGGATAACCCAATCTGAGTTTCAGGTGACACACAGACACTTAAAGTTCTGGGAACAAATAAACTATATAAGGAGTAAAATACCTCAAAATTTAAAGATAACAGTTAAAGCTTAATATGAGAGCTGTAATTTTGATAAGCATTTTAAAATGAAACTACTTTGAGAAATAAAAATATTACACAGCTGTTCTATATCCACAAACCATAGTATTTTTTGTTTCGCTTTTACACATTTACCAGAGTTATGCTAATTAACAGATAAAAATGTAATTTAAATATTTGACGTGCCTCTCTTTTAAAGTCTTTCCTTGTAGCAGATGAAGCTCTGACCTATAGCTGATGAATTATACTTTTAGGGAGGAAAGGCTCAGGGCTGGAACCTGCCTGGGGCTGGGAGGCCCTGGGTAACCAGTGGGAGGGAAGTGGCTGCCTGGATTGGCCTATTCTCCCTAGGGACGGCTGGGTAACCGTCCTGACAAGCTGGAGACAGGCAGGGTAACCCTAAGGCCGACAGGAATCAGAGCCACTTAGAAGCAGCCCCTTGACCACTTGAGCCCCTTCTTCTTCCTGGGAAGAAGTGTGCAGCGTGCTCTCTTCTTCATTTTCTTCACCATGTGGAAGGTCCATTTCATTAGAAGTAAATTATGATTTCCTGAGGGGTCCATGGTGTAGAAGACATTACCATCATCAGGAATGATCAGCCCTGGTGGGGATAGACAGAGGCACAGTCAGCTGTGCTTACAGGGTTTCCCAAACCACTTCACCCCTTGTGCAGCACACAAAGTCAGACTTTCCCAGAGACATGAGTCCCCCAATTAGCTCCAAAACCACCAAAGAGTCCTTGGACTGATGCCTGCCCAAAGGCAAAACTCAAGAAGCACTGAACTTAACAAATTTTGTTAACACGTGACTCTGATTTCACCACTGGGACCCTCAGCCTAGAGCTAACAGAGGGTCCCCCCACCAGCACACCTTATGGCCAAGTGCTTGATGTCTTCACTGATGGGACATTGGTGCTATAAGAACCATTCTTGAATACAGATGTCCCTGAATACTGCACCCTTGGGGAAAAGGTAACTGAGTCCCAAGGCAGGGCAGGCCAAGTATAGACCTTTGATGGGGGCCAGGGAGTTCTCCACAGCCTGAGGTCCCTCAAGCGAGCACTGACTTCCACTCTGATTCTCTTTGCCACCTGACTGCTCTGGCCTAAAGAGTGCTGTACCATAATGCATGTCAAACTTCCTGCTTCTGCCTCTGTTGTCTGCCTACTTCTGTGGGAACTCAGATTTTCTTTTCTGAAAGACAAAGTCCCACTTAATCTGCTCATCTCAACACAATGCTGATGGAAGATAAGGTAGGATATAGGAAACAATGTTCTGGGAGTCTGAACTGATTCCCTGGGCTAATTGGTGAGAAGGCATGAGCAGCTCACCAAGAATAAAAATAAAAATAATAATAATAATAAAGTTACCCTTACAGTGTATGGAGAGTCTCTGTGATCTCATATGGAGTATTTTCCTCTCCCACTGGGGACAAGAAACAAGCAGAGAGCACATGAGTAACTGCTGTATGGGCTCAGACACCAGGCTGCCTGGCTCTGTGTCACTGCTGGGAATATAGAATTTGATCCCTGGAGCCTCCAACAGGAATCAAGAGGCTTTTGTTTTGCCTTGGCATCATAAAACATGGACGTCAATATTTGCTATTGATGTCCACAGACCCATGATTGTTTGCAATGAACAACTCAGCCCATCCTGGCTAAAGGGTACCCTGCCCGCAGAGATCCTGGGGCAAGAAGAGAGGACTTTGTCTTGAATCTCAATCCCACAGCTCTGCACTAGAGCGCCAGTGCTTGGGCCACACTCAGGGATGACACATGGAGAGGAGATGCAAGTCACAGGGGGAGACTCTTCAGACCGTGTGGACCCCAAAATGCTGAACACCTCCATTTTGGAGGTTGTCTTGGGCAGACACCCCAGGTGTTGGGGGCTAGGAGGAGAGTGGTGAGGTGGCCCCTCACAGAGAAACTCCTGGACCAGTTCCCTGACTTACTTTGATCTGGTGAAATGATTTGCACCAGCTTGTAGTCCTTTGCTGCCTCCAGATCCAGGTGGCACTCATTCATGGCTTTGAGGATCACGGCCAGAGCCCTGTCATGGCAGGTGATCTGGGCATGTTGGGGGACAGGCCATCAGGACATGGGTTCTGGAGCTGGCTCCCACAAGGGCAGTGGCAGGGGCCCTGCTGGAGCTCTCTCAGCAGGGAGCACAGGACTCAAAGACCTCAGTTGGGTCTGGGTGTATATTGGCCCCACTGCCCTCTGCTGCTCCCCTCATAGGCCTCTATGGAAGGAGGGCCCTTTCCAATCATTCCATCCCATTTCCTACAAGAAAGGCATGTCTCCCTTACAGGTCACTGCCCTAGGGCTGAGACCCTTGCCTCTGATCCTTGGCCTGCTCAGCTCCTACTGGCTTCCAGAGGTCACCCTATAACAGGGTGTTGGGGACAGATGTGGCCACTTGGGGCCAGCTCCTCCCCCACTCCTTGGGCATCTCTTTTCTCCCTGAGATCTGTCCTCTTGAACAGGCCACTCAAGGATGACAGACGTGTAGTCTAAACCTGGATGGCAGCAAGGAAGAGGAACTGGATGCCCGGAGGCCTACTGTGGGCCAGGCATGTGGTGGTTGAGGGGACCCACTCCAGTGCCAAGCCCCGAGCTCAGATAAAGAGTCATACTAGTGACATCTCAATGCACCCACAAAACTCCAGTCTAAAATTGAACTGCAGAGCTCGGCATATTTCTAATCCAGCACCTCAGGCAGCCTTTGTGCAGGTCAGGGATGAGGTGGTTCCATCAGCAGGTCTATCCAGAATCTGCTCCCCTCATGGCCTCTTCCCTGCATCAGTTCCTACACTTCATTCCTGGGTGGTTGTGGCATCCCCTAACTGGCTTCCCTGCCTCTACCCTACACGCAGTTAGATGTGATTCAACCCCTGAGGCCTCTGTGACCTCAGTCATATCCCCTGGCCCCTGTTCCTTCACCTCTGACCCCATGAGTGTCCTCAGTTGGACCAGGCCCATGTTGAGCTTGGGGCTCTCCATGCTGTCTTTTGCCTCCCTTATTCCAGGGACTGCCTCAGTGAGGTTTTCCCAGGCTGGCCAACCTCAAGGTGGAAGCTTCACATCTATGTCCACTGTCTTCATCCCTGACCAACACCCCCACACCTTTCTTTACTACTTGTGGATCTGCGTGGCTGTTTGTCCTTCCCAGCCTACTAGGCTCGCAGTTCCAGGAGGGCAGGGAAAGAATATGTCAATCATTCTGCATTACTGTCTCTCCAGTGAGGGGCCTCCAGGGTCAGCCATCTGCCCAACTCACCACGATGCTCTTTGGCACATTGACATGGTTCCCATCCAGGCTGATGTGGACAATGCAGGAGTCGCCCACCTGCTTCTTGTAGAACGGCAGGGAGCCTGAGGCTCTGTGGACACTCAGAGGGGTCCTAGGCTGCGGGCAGTCTGAGGAGAAGGTCAAGTCACCAATCTGTGGGAGGACGGTGAGAGCAGGGTCAACCCCAGAGCCTGCGGGACACTTTAAGCTGAAGACAAGCTTCAGGGGGTTTGAGAACCTGTTTCCAAGTCAGGACTCCTGACCCCTTTTGAGGGTGTGGATATGGGAAGGCTGGCATTGGAAAGGGGCCCAGAAAACAGACTTTCAGGGAGAAAAGTGGACAGGCACCTGCTTCTCTTGGTCATCAGGGCATTTGGAGATGAGGCCCACACTCATTTCCAGGTCAGACGTGGAGGCATCAGCCTCATGTCTGGGGAGTGAGACAGCTGTGACTCCACTGCTGAGGTCACGCCCAAGCTGGAGCTGGACACTGGGCCGGGAGGCACTGCTGCAGCTGGGCTCAGCACTGAGTTCCTGGGGGCTGAATAGAAAGGTGCCTTGGCTGGGGCTGATGCCAGGGACCTATCCACTCCCTCTTGTATCTAC
The DNA here is from genome assembly GCA_004026745.1 of Myrmecophaga tridactyla. Taxonomy (NCBI): domain Eukaryota; kingdom Metazoa; phylum Chordata; class Mammalia; order Pilosa; family Myrmecophagidae; genus Myrmecophaga; species Myrmecophaga tridactyla. The sequence continues at coordinate 7,111 of PVIY010025102.1, forward strand.
TGCCCTCGGCACTCGGGCCACCCTGCCAAGGGCTCCTGCAGGCCACAGGAGCCCTGAACCCCATGCACCAGAGAGGTCACTCAGCATCTCCTATTTCCATTGTGGTACACCCAGGCCCAGAACAATGGGGCCATGATGCTGTCACAGGGGTGTTCAGGAGAGGAGAAGCATCCCCAATACTAATGTGTAGACACCCTGAGGCGATGCTGAGTCCAAAAAGACACTGAGCCCCGAGGCAGCTGCACTTGCCAGCCTGAAAAGGGAACTCACCCTGCGCTTGGAGGCTTGACAACATCTGGGAGGTTTGGGGCATCAAGTATGTTGCTGGTCGACAGGGCCAGGGGCTCCTGCTCGGAAGACAGATGATAGCTACAGGGCAAAGGGTTGCTGTGAGGCTGCAGAAAGCCACAGATCATGGCAGGGCCCTGCTGCTGCTACCTTCTGCCCTGACCTTACCACTCAGAGGCGCTGAGCTGTTCCACAGCCCCAAACCAGGTCCTAAATTTCTCCAAGGGCCAAAAGTGAATATAGGTGCATCCCTCCTGGAGGTGCTCGATCCTGGAAATGACCTTGTATTCCTGGGGCAGAGAGAAGGAGAAGATGGAGAAGAGGACAGTGTAACCTTGCTGGGTGGGATCGGGGCTGCAGCTGGGGTCTGTGGATTTGGTCACAGGAGCCACCTCATTCCCTGCACTCTCATCCAAGTCCTCCCTTGTCTCAGCCCAGGATTCTCACAGACCCTCCTGCAGGGAAATGTCCTTGATGCCAGCACCTCCCCAACCCCCGTGGGGAAGTTCTGCCTCATCTCTGTGAAATAAACTCTCCTGGTGAGAAACTGAAGGTGGATGGAGCAATTTGATGTCATGCCTGTGAGTCTCAGATCATCTCTCCCTCACCTCAACCCTGCAGCGATGCCCCCAACTCCTCACCTTTAATCCTATTTCATAATTTCTCAATCTCCTCTGCAAGACATAAAGCCAGGTCCATCAGCGAGGCACCAAAAGGCCATGACCAGCCCCCTCACCCTCTTCTGTGCAATATTGTGAGGGGTCACCAGGGCCAGGTCAGCCCTCACAGAGCTCAGACCTATTCAGGGATCTGGGCACCATAACAGGGGGCCCTGGGCAGAGGCATAGTGACCTTCCAGCCTAACCCTTTCTGAATGCAGATGGAGACTGAGGGCCAGGCAGGAAGGGACTCAACAGTGGTCTCACCATGGAGGAGCTGACTCCACTCTTCCCCCATGCCCACACCTGAGGGACAGTCTGTGCCCAGCTCAGCCAGGAAGGGATGTGGGAGAGGGACAAGGCATATGGCTTCTGCATACCCTCTGCTTCCACAGCTTGAAGGGGGACATGATCCCAGGGCTCCTATGTATGAGCTGGGCCCTGGGCTGAGAGCCAAGGGCTCAGAGAAGGGCTCTCTCCCTTATGCTGATGGGAGACCCTCCCCTATGGGCTCTTTTGCTCTCTCCTTGGTATCACCTCCCTGCTGGACTCCTTAGAGATCCCCTCCTACCAGGGTGGACAAGATCAGGGAAGCCATACTCCCCTCACCCCATCAGCCCAGCTGCCTGACTGGGGTTTGGGCAGCCTGAGGTGTCAGTTGACAGAACTGCTGCTGTCACCAATCATCAGCCCTGACTGGGATGCAACCAATGAGCAGCACTCCCTGTGGTGTCACATTGACCACGTGGGCTGGCCACCTGGAGTCTCCTGTGTTGTGTGTAAAGTGCAAAGTGCAGGCATGAAATGTATCCCAGATAACTGAGTGTTCCATAATGTTATCAGGGTGTGCTCTCCAGCACCTTCTCCCATAAGAACCAGAGGAAAGCTCAACCACATTCCTGTTCTCTCTTGAACCCCTGTGGGCTCCTTTGTGAGGAAGGCAGCACAGCATGGTCTCACAGCATTTCCACATGAGGAACAGAAGTCCCACAGGGCCGTCCCTTGACCCTTTCCCTGCTGGGAGTCGAAGGAGTGATTGGCTCTGCCTTGCTTGCGGGTCTGAGCTGAAGTCAATTCAGCACTCAGAACCACTGCCCAGGGATTGGTTTTCCTGCCCTCATGCTTTGTGGCTGACAACCCAGTGGGTGTGCCATGCAGGGAGAAGGTGGAGGTGGCTCTGGAGCTGTGGTTGTCCAGTCCTGCCATCCTGAGACCACTGGAGTCTCTGACCCCCATTGCTCCCCAAGGCCATGCCAGATGCCTGTCCTCACCAAGGAGCCCCTTAGGAAATTCCCTCTGCCCAGAACTGTCTATGTCCACACAGCAATGGACATAAATTCATAAATCCTCCAAACAATTCTCATCCCAAGCTGGTACATATGTCACTGCCCATGTGACAACAGTGGAGAATCCTACAGCTGAGAAGGACACTGGCTAAACCTTTCCATTTATTATCTGTTCCTGAAATGGCCCAGCTACTTCTACCATACCCACTGTCTCCTGCCCCTGAACCAGTGCAAGGACCTGTACCTCCTGAGGTACAGGCTAGCCCACTGAGCAGTGGCTAGCCAAAAATTCCCTCTCCCTCTTAGTCTAGATAGGACGTGCCTGGAATTTTTCAAGGAATATTCCCACCATGGCGCCACCACCTGCCTCCACTTTACCTGACCTGGCAATTCTCTTTTCAGGGAGGTTTTACTCATCAATTGCAAAGGATAAATGCTCTCCCTTTGGGGAGGAGAAAGAACAGAATGTTTGGGGGATGGTATGAATGGGTGTGAGTGCAAATCCATTTGATTTTAGACTTTAGGGATCCCAATGGCCTGGATGAATGGATTGGAAACTGAGGGACTGTTAACCCTCCATATCATATGGGACCCATTTCCCATGTCAAATGAGATGCCTTCTTACCTCATTTTGATTTTGGTTGGGCAAAGCAATGCAGTGCTTGGAGAAAACCCTCAAAAGGTTCCCCCAAGGTTTGGCTTTTACCTGACAGGTCAGCCACTCTCTTTGCAAGTAGGACTGCTGAGGTCACATGGGGACTCAGATCCCCCACCAACGACATTGTCAGCCACAGAAGGTGCTGGTTCCCCCAGGGGCTGCTGTGGAGAGGGCCAGCCCACCTGGATGCTTCCTGCCATATATGCTTCAGGTGCTGGATGGAGTTGCTCTGTAGAGCAGACAGGATTACATGCAGGGATGTGAAGCACTTGGCACTCCTGGGGAAGGAGAAAGGAATGAGGTGAGAAGGGAGAATGAGCTGGCATCTCCACTTCTGGATGACTCTCCCATGTAGGAACACCCCAAGGGTACAGCCTGTGCCCAGTCCATGACACAACTCATGGAGGAGGGTTTTAGCTCCAACTGAGGAAGGAGAAGAGGTAGGAAGTGAGTGCCCCAGTCCTGGGACAGGCAAGGTAAGGACTGTGCCAGCAGACACACAGGGCTGGGGCCCAGGGAGTGACTTGGACCACAGATTCCAATCCTGAGAGCTGGTCAAAGCCAAGAGTGACACGCAGGACCCAGGAGGTGAGGGTGTCCTGCTCACCCACAGCATACCCTGGCCACCTCTATCCAGTGCTCCAGGATCCTGGTCCTGTCCGAGACCTTTTTGCTCTGGTCACTGAAGCAGGTGGTTAGAACACAGTTGGAGACATGGTGCATCTGGGTGCAGATGGTGGGTGCCAGGTGGTCCTCACCCTTCTCTGAGCGCAGGGTCGAGGTGGAATGCACACATCAAAAGCTGCCACCTTCCTGAATAGCTCCTGGGGAGAGCAGGAGTGTCACGCTGTCTCGCACCACCCAATGCAGAGCCCACCATCCACAGACCACTGCCCAGTGTTCTAAGCAGCAGTTTTTCAGATGGACATTGTGGTTTGGGTCATGAAGGGGCCTTTGGATTTAGTTCTCTGCTCCTTGAGGGTGCCCAGCGTTTGCAAAACCCAGGACCCTTATGCTGGCAAGGAGGAGAGAGCTGCATTTTCCTCAAGTCTTTCCTCATTACCATCAAGCACAGGATGGGGACTCCAACCCCACATGCTGAGGACGCAGCCCAGGGAGGACATTCTGCACCTCCTGACAGCTGTGTGACTCCCTCTAATCTCATTCACATGCATGTCCCCTGCTGGTGCTACATCCAGGACTTTAGTGTGGAGCCTGTCCTCATGTCCAGGACACATCATGTCTGATGCATGTGGAGGCTGTGGAGTCCTCTGGTAGAGATGGCTGGGCTAGCCTGGGACTCTGCTGCACACCTAATACTCCCCTCTGCCCCCCAACATGCCAGGCCCTGACCACCTCCCCTTGATCCTAAAACAGTCATTGTCTGCACTTCCTTGCTGTGACAAACATGGTCAGGTCAGTGTCTGGTGATGTCCTCCCCAGCTGGGATTTGAGTCCTTAGGGAATTAGGAACTTGCCCATATCACCAGGCTGGAAAATGGTGGAGTTGGGATTTGGACCCAGATCATTGGATCCCAGGCCTGGGAATGGCAATTCAGGGACAGCAGATGTCAGAAAAGGTCCACCACATTCTCCCCTCAGGAGTCCAGATGCTCAAATCAGTCTGGATGAGCTGCTCTGCCAGCAGACTGGGAGTGAACGCCAAGATGGGGGCCTTTCCCTCCTCAGCCCCTGCTCTCATCTCCCACATGAGGAGCAAGAATGATCTCCTGGTGGAGTGACAGCTGGCGCTGACTGAAGCTCAACAGATGGCACTGCAGGTGGCACCTGGTCTGCCTCCTGCTCCTCAGTGGGTGCCTCAGGTGGTGACACAGCAAGTGCCAGATCCAGAGAAGTCACAGGCTTTGGGCCTGAGTTTGGCAACTGAGGTGGCATCAGAGCCACTGCAAACTCTGCTGGTAAAGCAGGTGATGACTCCAGTTTGGCTCCAGATCTGGGAATGATGCAGCCTCCGGAGGTGGCAAGGCAGGTGGCATCGAAGTTGCCTCCCTCTCTGGAGCTAGAGTGTGGATTGTCAGAGTAGGTGGAAGGAGTTTTGGAGGCCCTGGCATCTCCACATCAGCAGGTGGCATTGTAGGTGCTGCCACAGTTGTCTTCAGCTCTGCAGCTGATGGGATTTCCGCTGCCATCAATGGGACTAGCCCTGAAGGAAGCAGTACTATGGTTTGCAATGCTGGGCCTCACATATGAGTCCCAAGAAGTGAAAGATGCAACAACACAACTGGCTTTCTATGGACCTTTCTTGACAAAGAAATGACTGTTGGGCCTCCCCCAAGGATGCAACCCTCACAAAGTCTTCAAGACTGCAAGTGCTCAAGGGATTGGGCTGAGGCCCCTCTTTACTCCCTGCCCAAAGGGAAAAAAAAGATTTTGGTCCCATGACCCCCATCTCCTCCCATACATCCCACCCATTCCAACGTCCATGCTCCTCACCCTGTGTCTGGGTCTTACAGGGCACTGAGGGCTCCACCCAAGAGAGGAGGACCTGAACCTGCCTCTCCAGTGCAGACCCAGGCAGCACCACCTGCGTGAAGAACACCAGCTTTCTGAAACTGGAAAAGTCCAGGAACTCACAGAAATCATCAGGAAACACCTAGAGCCAGGTAAGCAAGAAGGAGGAGAAGGTGCTGGGCTTTGACAGGGCCACAGAGTGAGGAAAGACCGTGCCTACTACACTGCCCCCTGGTGACCACTCTCCCGGATGGGGGGCTCCTGGGCAAGACCAGCCAGACTATTTCTGTCTGTATCTGCTGTGCGACCTCCCACTGGAACAGAAACAGCATGAGGGCAGGGAGGGATTGTGTCTGCTCAGCCGATGGCCTGCACTTGCACGCAGTAGGAGCTGCATAAATTGCCTGATGAGGGAATAGAGCATGACCCTGCCTCAGTCTACCCAGGACCATCGTGTCACCTCAGTCTGGAGTTCATGCCCTGAGGTCATGCCTCCTGCTCTACAAGCCATGTGAGGCTCTCCTCTTCCCACTGTCATGGTCCCTAAAGGGCACAGGCTCAGCCCACCACAGCTACCTGCAGCCAGGCTCGCAGGACTAGCTAGTGAGGTGGACTTGTGAGCTGCATTCTCCCCACATCTCCTGAATTGTGTCTGTATGCGGCTGGCATGGTGGAGGGGCAGCAGAGTTGGGTGCATGTGGAGTGTGCTCTGAGCCCCGGGGAGCACTCTGCACCCAGTGTCCCAGGAACTCTTGAATGGGTCTCTGAAAGTCCTGTTGCGCTTCAGGGAATGGAGCCCAGACCTCTGAACTCCAGTGAGAATCATGAGATGGATACAGGAACCTGCCCAGTCACTCCTGCCACCAGCCCCCACTCCCCATCTTGGGTTGTGAGGAAGGAGCCCCTCTCTCCTCACCCAGAGTTCACTCACTTTTTCAGACATTCCTGGTCTCCTCCATCCCTCTCTCGCAAATTGCAGCTATTGCCATACCTATAGGGTACATGGGGTATCACATGTAACTTCTTCTGTGTGCCCCTACTAATGACATCTAGTGCTGCTATCTGACCCCATATAATTAGGTAAGCAGAAGGCCACAGGCAATTCTGCAGTTTTCTTCAATGAAGTAGGCTAAGTGTCTTTAAATGGACCTGCACAAAGATTATTCTTCATATATCCTTGATGAATGAATGATCCCTGAGCTGCTCCTTCACAGATAAATGGTGAGGCCTGGCACTCCTCTGCCGGCCCCCAGCATTCCAGACTCAGGCCACACTGAGGGCAGAATTTATTTTGATGCAATCTCAAACCTCCTCTGAATGGGAATAGAGAATTCCAAAAGTCACTTTGGAGCACAGCCTCTAGACATGGAAAGGGAATTTCTCAACTTTGACAAGCTCTCTCCATGAGCTCCCTCTCCAGAAAGCCTGACATGGGAAAGCACTTTCCATGGACCAGAATCATTCAATTCTGACTCTGACCTCAGCAGGTTGGTCCTCCTATGACCCCACTAGCAAGAGAAGGAAACTGAGTTCAGATGCTGCAATGACCTTCCTCAGACATTCAGCTCAGGCATGCCAGATAGATCATGGGATTGAGGAGGAACATGTGCTCACCTGATGGACACCTGGTGCAGGACCTGTTGTATGGAGAGGAAGCCCTGGTAATTTAACACGAGGGAAACGTAAACCTGGTCGCCCTCTGTGACAGCTGCCACCAGGCGCTCCATGAACTTTTCCCATGCTCCAACCTTGCTGGTGTTCTCCAGTCACTCTGGAGTGGTGACAGTCTTGCACCCTGAGATTCGAAGAGCAGTAGCAGGTGGTTAGCCACTGCACTGGGAACAAAGAGAGGGGCAGGACTGGGGGTGTATGAAGACCTACCTTTCCCTGTCCCTCCCTGCCTTGGGGCAAGAAGTGGGGCAGGAATACATCTAGCAGAAAAAGGTCCCACACTCCAAAGTAGAACTGAGGTGGGGGAATTATGAAGTCATCAGGAGTTGTGCATGAATGCGTAGAAAGCACTTTACCCACATGATTCCTCACAAATCACCCCCATTCATGAGATGAGGAAACTTTAAGGGGGGACTCAACTTCTTGCAGGACAGAAGACAGAAGCATTTACACTGGGGCTTGATGCTCTTCCTTCCATCCTGTGGAAGAGGGGTCTACTCCAGAAATGGAGGGGAAGAGTCTTATCACATCTTATTCTTCCCTACTTTGGAGGCAGTGCATCAAATAGATAGAGATGGCGAGAACACCTTTGTTTTCACACTGACAAAAAGACTTGAATGTCTTTTACCTTAAAGGGAGTTCTGAGAACCTGCAGCCATGGTGATCCCTGCTCAGACCAAAGATCAAGTGCTGGGAGGATCCAAGTGTGAGAAAGACCCCTACAGACTGAGGACTTAAACAGAAGCCTCAGAGAAGAGCAAATCCAAAAGGCAGCCTGACAATTGGGTGGGGCTCGGTCTGCATGGGGCAGTTGGAAATCAGATCACTAAAGTGATTCCATTTGGTGCCCTGACATCAGACTGGCCAAAATGAGAGAATGTTCACAATTGGACTGGGAGGATGCAGGGAAGTAGCCGTGGTCAGAGACTATTGGTGTCCACTGAACTGCTACAGCCTTACACAGGCTCAGTGGCTCCAACTATTGAATTTTGTCTGTATGTGCATGACACATTCATTCCATTCTGTGGATTCTCTCCAGGGGGATGGGATGGGGGTCCAGTTCATCAGGACACACAGAAGATGTCCCCTACTGCACAGCTTAAATGGACCTGGAATGGAATCCCTTCAAGAACTGTGAGCAGGGAGAGGCTCTATCCTCTAGGCAGATTCCCTTATGGAATAAGATGTAGAGACTCAGACCACAATTCCTGCTCTGGAAGATTAAGGGAGTGTGCTATGGAAGTGTACAATTTCCATCAGAACTGTTGTCATAGCGTGAACCTCTTTTGAGTCAAAATCACTCTCAAGAACATGAAGATGTTTAAGATACAGAGAAGGTGTGGAAGTACCATCTAACTGACTGCTCGAGGGCAAAGGAGGTTTCCACAAGTAACAATAGAAAAAGCAACCAAATGTGAAGGGGCTCATGGTCTTACCAGAGTGAAAAGAATATCATCATCCCTTCTCAGATGCTATAACAAAAGAAAGCCAAGTGTGGGCCTGCACAAATTGCTGGTGTGGGTAAGGGGTGGACACCCACCTGGCTTTGACAGTGAGACTTTGTGCAAATCAGATAAAAAATTCATGGGTGGGCACCCAGGGAGGACAGCGCAGTTAGATCTGTTCCTTCTGACATGTCCCAGCTGCCTCAGGACTCAGGTTTGAAGAAACCACCACGCTGCTCTTACTTCATCATACTGCTGGCCCATGTCAAGAGGCTTCCTGGCCATACAGCAGGGGGGCATCCCTGCTATCTCTGCCAACTTGATCAGGTGGGCAGGTGTCTGCACATTTCCCCAGTCCACATCGATAGATGACAATTTTTGGGCCCAGGATTAACATGTTGCATGGGGATTGCCTCACCATCATCACTTGCCTTCCCAGCAGCTTCACGTTTGAAAACAAAGTGCCCATGAAGTTTCCCAACCTGGCCATGGATGACCCCTCACATTCCTCATGTCTCCTCACACTGAAAGGAGGAGTATTAAGGGGCTACAGAGGCAAGATGACAATTCTGGCATTTCCTGATTTCTCTGACCTTGGGCCACTTTGACTTACCTTTGGGAACACCCTGACCAACAGACTGTGGTATAGAGGTGGAGAGGTCAGCCAATGCCTACATCTGTTGAAAAATGTCTCCTTCTTAGCTTTCCTCATGCCAGATCCTTGTAGTCTACAAATGCAACATGAGAACATGTTGATCTGTCTATCGTCTCTGGTTAAGTGAGCCCAGTAGGTGGACTGTTGTGGAATCTAAGTGCCTGGTTACCAAGGTTCTACATTCCATAGGACTGCAGCTCAAAGGAAGTGAGGTCATCTCCTTAGGCCCCTTAACTGAAACTTCTCAACTGTTAGGTCCTCCAGGAAAGGCCCTCTTGACTCCTGATGCTCATCCTCCTTAAACATGTTATCCTGTTGAGCGGACGAAGTTTCCTCAACACATCACTCCCCACAGCTACTTGGGAAGGCCTGGCTATAGACTGGGCCCCAAATATAAGGAGGGAGATCTCAATTCTAACACAGATGAACTTTCTTAGAAATCTTGTGACCATGGTGTAGTCATTGTTACTCTTATCTCAGGGTCTCCCCAGTCTCCACAACTACAAAATGGGGTCATTGTGCCATCTACTTCCTGGGTCATCATGAGGATTGGAAATCATTAGTGTGAAAGCCATGATTGGTCTTCAAGTAGCTAACATGCAGAGACAACAGCATTCCAAAACATGGAATACCATACTCATAATGCCTGGAGGTGACTGTGTGTTCTTTGGAAAGGTAGATTCCTTCTTCGTCCATTTCTGGGTCAGCACCATGAAGAAGTTTAAATTAATTGGAATTTAGATAGGATGGCTCTGTGGCATGACATCCTCCCATGGTTTTACATTATAATTAAAATCAGACACAAGTGAGCAAAAGGGCTTAGGCTATGGACAGCCTATGTCAAGCTGAAACTAAAGTATGAGCTTTGTAGAAGAGTCCAAGGACATGTTCCCAAGGCACAGCCTCAAAGAGAAATCAAACAAGGAAACATGGTTTTTGGGAGGGGTGTCTTTCAGATAGGCAAACTCTTGTCCTTTTCCCAGAGTGAAAATCCTGCCAGTGAGGCTGGCCATGGAGGAAGCAGGCTAGGGAGTATGTTATGAGAAGAACACAACAAATGTGATGTGCAGGATTCAGTATGTGTCAGACAGGAGGAGAAGAGGATGAAAAACAGGACAAGGTCCAGGTGGTCTCATGACAGCCTCAGTAAATCAGACCTGAAGGAACTCTAGAGGGCCCATGTCCACCCTGTTGAAGCCCAGATTCTTGACATTCACCCATGAGAGAGGAGGCATACCTCAATGTCTTCACTTGCACAATACATGGAATAGGATAGCCATTGGCATTCTTCCTGTATGGGAATGCTAACTAGAATGCTCACAGTTGCCTACTTGTCAAAACTGCTGCTCAGGAAACGTCATACCCAGACAGGGCTTGCAGCTCTAAATCACTTAATCCTCGCACCTGGGTTAAGATAGGTGAATTGAGCTGTCTGATGTCCAACAGCTCAGAGGAGATAATGGGAATGATACTTAAAACTCTTTCCTTTCAACTGTCTCACATTTATGCAGACATTCAACTAAAAATTTTGGAACACTTTCTGCATGTCCAACAACATGGAGAGGCCTTTGGACATTGTCCATGACTTCTTTGATCTTGTAGCTGGGAGAGAGAAGAGGTGGCATATCCATGTGTTAAATGCTGACCTAGAGATGAGGAGGACCTATTCTGAGGACACAGAAAGTCATCCTCTCCAGAGAGTGCAAAAATCTGAGCAGGCTTCCTGGAGGTGATTATAGAAAAGAGGGACTGCTCTTATCCAGGAGATGAGGGAGACATCAAGGAAATACAAGGAGTGATAGGTAGTCAGTGCAAGCACATGTGTTCTGCAACAGGCCTTAGAGTTCATGTGGTGATATTAGACTGCAAAGGCAGGAAGGGAGACACTGAACCTAAATAAATGATATGAAGATTAAGATGTAGTGACCCACTGCCAGGGATGCTTCAGGAAGATTTGAGGAGTAATTTTGCATTACATTCAACAAGTGGTACCTTCCAAGTGGTGAACGCTTCAGATACTACAAAACATTGACCTGCCCTGGTTAGACTAACATTTGTGTTTTATGAGCTTCTGCCCTGCTCCTCCAGGGGCAGTCTGGAGGTCTCCTACCTTGGATTCTATTCTATCCACTCCCACCCCTTTGCTCACCTCTTCTTTACAGAGTCTTCAACCCATGGCAAGGACCTTTATGTCTTCCATTTGACAAGAGCAATTTCGAGCTGATAAAATTGATTGAATCAGTTGAAATACATGATTAAGACAATTTCAAAAACTTATTAACAGTCAAATCATGAGGTCTGTTCCTTAACTCAGGTGATAAATGGATAAAGCCCTATTTCTGCTCCTGTTTCCTCTTTCCCCATGGATTGTGCTTGGTGGGGGGTCCATCAGATGGATCAATGCAGGGGAGGGGAGTTGTCTCACTATAGATGGTTCCCTGAACCAAAGTCTCCTGCCAATTACTGGAATACAGTGGGAAGAGGAAGATGGATGAGGAGTGGACAGGACTGAATGGTGATTTCCTCAATGGAGTCCAATTGAGATAATGTGACATCAAGTATTTCCTCAGCCCCAGCTCCTCTATCCTAAGCTCTCATCTCCACCTGAGGATCTTGCCAGCCAGTGGCCTCACAGATCTGAGGTTAACCACCATGTACATTGACTATCTGAAACAGAGGAGGGCTAAGATGGCAGCTTAGCTATGTGCATGTTTTAGTTCGTCCTCCAGAACAACTACTAAATAACCAGAAACAGTACAGAACAGCTCCTGGGGCCACATCACTGACCAGACACCCAGTGTACCCAAGTCTGGACCAGCTGGACCAGCTGTGAGCCTCCCCAGAACCATGAGTTCGCCAAGCTGTGGTGGCCAGCGCCTGTCCCCCACAGGCTGCTTCCTAGAGGGGAAAGAAAGATAATTTAACAGCAGCAGGGGCTGAGTCCAACCAAACGCCAATTGTGGCATTAATTAACAAATTCTGATTACTAAAAATATGCCCCCAGCTCAGGTGAACCTGGTCAAAGTGGAGGTCGCTCATTGGGCTAACAGAAAAAGAAAAAAAGAAAAGAACCAGAGGTTTTTGTGGCTGTGTTTCTACAAAAGCTTGACTGCCTCTGGATTCAGCTGCAGGACTTCTCAGGCTGCAACTGCCCCAGGCATAGGCAGAAACAAGCTCATTTCATGGTTTGTCTGGAGCCTGTCCCTTCCCCAGGGGAGGGATGAAGCCAAACTCAGGTGGAATCCCTCCCTCAAGGAATTCAGGCATGAGAGCTTGGTAATTTGAAGCCATTAAAACCAGCCTACAACCTCTCCTCTGTCTCCACCACACCCCCAGCAGGGAGAGTCTGCCAAAGTTAAAGGTACCACATCATCTCATGCTGGTGGGACCTGCAGTCAGACAAGCACCACACACAGGGCAGGATAAGAAAAACAGAGTCCAGAAACTTCACAGGAAAGTCTTTCAACCTGCTGGGTCTCACTCTCAGGGAAAACCGATGCAGGCGACTCCTTCCCCCTGATAGGAGGCCAGTTTGGTCCGGGAAAATCCGGCTGGGGTCTATAATACTTACGTAGTCCCTCCTAAGGGTGTTGGGGGGGACAGGCACCATACAAGCAGGGCAAGAAACAAGAAAACAAGAACCAAAAAATTCTCCTCTGTTAAATGAAACCTAAGCTAGGGGTCCAGAAAAAGCTGAACCGAATGTTGAAGAACAGATAGACAACAAATTCATCCAGCAAGAAAACACTAGGTAAAAGAAGTGAAAGCAATCTCCAGAATAAAATAGTTAAGGTAATTAAATGTCTAGATGCCAGCAAAAAATAACAAATCACACCAGGAAAATTGAAGATATGGCCCAGTCAAAAGAACAAGCCAAGAATTAAAATGAGATACAGGAGCTGAAACAATTAATTCAGAATATAGGAACAGATATGGAAAACCTCATCAAAAACCAAATCAGTGAATTGAGAGAGGATATAAAGAAGGCAAGGAATGAACAAAAAGAAGAAATGGAAAGTATGAGAAAACAAATCACAGAACTTATGGGAATGAAGGGCACAGTGAAGAGATGAAGAAACCAATGCAAACCTACAATGGTAGAGTTTGAGAGGCAGAGGATAGGATTAGTGAACTGGAGGGTGGAACATCTGAAATCCGACAAGAAAAAGAAAATATAGGGAAAAGAATGGAAAACTATGAGCAGGGACTCAGGGAATTGAATGACAACATGAAGTACATAAATATATGTTCTGTAGGTGTCCCAGGAGAATAGAAGGGGAACGGAGGAGAAAAATTAATGGAGGAAATTATCACTGAAAATTTCCCATCACTTATGAAAGACTTAAAATTAGGATCCAAGAAGTGCAGCATACCCAAACAGAATAGATCTAAATAGACATACTTCAAGATACTTACTAATCAGAATGTCAGATGTCAAAGAAAAAGAGAGTCTTGAAAGCAGCAAGAGAAAAGCAATCCATCACATACAAGGGAAGTCCAATAAGACTATGTGTAAATTTCTCAGCAGAAACCATGGAGGCGAGAAGACAATGGGATGATATATTTAAGTTACTAAAAGAAAAAAACTGCCAACCAAGAATTCTACATCCAACAAAATTGTCCTCCAAAAATGAGGGGGAAATTAAAACATTTTCAGACAAAAAAATCACTGAGAGAATTTGTTACCACGAGAGTGGTTCTGCAAGAAATACTAAAGGGAGCACTCGTGACAAATAGAAAAAGATAGGAGAGCGAGGTGTGGAGAAGAGTGTAGAAGTGAAGATTATCAACAAAGGTAAAAAGAAGAAAAATTATATATGACATATATAATCCAAAAGGGAAAATGGTAGAATAAAGTACTTCCCTCGCAGTAATAACATTAAATGTTAATGGATTAAACTCCCCAATCAAAAGACATAGACTGGCAGAATGGATTAAAAAACAAGACCTATCTATATGCGGTCTACAGGAGACACATCTTAGACCCAAGGATAAGCATAGGTTGAAAGCAAAAGGTTGGGAAAATATATTTCATGCAAACAGCAATCAGAAAAGAGCAGGAGTAGCTATACTATCAAACATATTAGACTTCAAATGTAAAACAATTAAAAGAGACAGAAAAGGACACTGTGTATTAATAAAAAGGAACAATTCAACAAGAAGACATAACAGTCATAAATATTTATGCACCAATCCAGAGTGCTCCAAAATACACTAGGCAAACACTGAAAACACTGAATAGAGAAATAGACACATCTACTATAATAATTGGAGACTTCAATTCCTCACTCTCATCAATGGACAGAACATCTAGACAGAGGATCAATAAAGAAACAGAGAATTTCAATAATACAATAAATGACCTAGACTTAACAGACATTTATAGAACATTACACCCCACAACAGCATGATACACCTTTTTATCAAGTGCTTATGGATCATTCTCAAGAATAGACCATACGCTGGATCATAAAGCAAGTCTCAATAAATTTAAAAAGATTTAAATCACACAAAGCACCTTCTCAGATCATGAAGGAATGAAGTTGGAAATCAATAATAGGCAAAGTGCTAGAAAATTCATAAATATATGGGGGCTCAACAACACACTCTTAAACAACAAGTGGGTCAAGGAAGAAATTACAAAAGAAATCAGTAAATATCTCAAGGCAAATGAAAATGAAAACACAACGTGTCAAAATTTATGGGATGAAGCAAATACAGTGCTAAGAGGGAAATTTATTGCCCTAGATGCCTGTATCCAAAAAAGAAGAAAAAGCAAACATGGAGGAATTAACTGCCCACTTGGGAGAACTAGAGAAAGATTAGCAAACTAACCCCAAAGCAAGCAAAAGGAAAGAAATAATGAAGATTAGAGCAGAATAAGTGAAATTGAGAGCATGAAAACAATTAATAAAATCAACAAAACCAGAAGTTGGTTCTGTGAGAAAATCAGTAAGATCAAAGGACCTTTAGCGAGGTTGACAAAAAGGAGAAGAGAGAGGATGCAAATAAATAAAATCAGAAATGGAAAAGGATACATAACGACTGACATCACAGAAATAGAGGAGGTAATGAGAGGATACTATGGACAACTTTATGCTAATAAACTATAAACTAGACAATTTAGATGAACTGGAAAACTTCCTAGAAAGGCATGAACAACCAGCATTGACTCAAAAAGAAATAGACGGCCTCAACACACCAATCATAAGTAAAAAAAAATTAAATTAGTCACCAAGAAACTCCCAAAAAAAGAAAATTCAGACCAGATGACATCATATGTGAATTCTACCAGTAATTCACTTGATATTAGTACCAACTCTACTCAAACTCTTAAAAAAATTGAAGAGGAGGGAAGGCTACCTATCTCGTTCTATGAAGCCAACATCACCCTTATACCAAAGCCAAACATACTACAAGAAAAGAAAATTACAGACCAATCTCTCTAATTTATATAAATGCAAAACTCCTCATCAAAATTCTTGCAAATCGAATCCAGCAGCACACTAAAAGAATTATACACCATGACCAAGTAGGATTCATCCCAGGTATGCAAGGATGGTTCAACATAAGAAATCAATTAATGTAATATACCATATCAACAAATTGAAGCAGAAAAAACACATGATCATCTTGATTGATGCAGAAAAGGCATTTGGTAAAATTCAACATCCTTTCTTGTTGAAAACACTTCAAAGGAAAGGAATAGAGGTGAACTTCCTCAACATGATAAAGGGAATATATGTAAAGCCCATAGCTAACATCATCCTCAATGGGGAAAAATTGAGAACTTTCCCTCTAAGATCAGGAAGAAGGCAAGGATGTCCACTATCACCATTGTTATTCCAGATTGTTTTGAAAGTTCTAGCCACAGTAATTAGATAAGAAAAAGAAATACAATCATCAAAATTGGAAAGAAAGAAGTAAAACTCTCACCATTTGCAGATGATGATATTATATATCAAAAACCTCCCAAAACCCACAGTAATGTTGCTAACGCTAATAAATGAGTACAACAAAGTGGCAGGTTACAAGATCAACATTAAACATCAGTAGTGTTTCTATACACTAGAAATGAACAATTTAAGGGGGAAATCCAGGGAAAAAATCCCGTTTACAATTGCAACCAAAAGAATTAAATATTTAGGAATAAATTTAACTAAGGATACAAAATATCTATACAAAGAAACTACAAGAAATTCCTAAAAAAAAAAATAACAGAAGACCTAAATAAAAGGAAGGGCATACCGTGTTCATGGATTGGAAGACTAAATATAGTTAAGATGTCAGTTCTACCTAAATTGATTTACAGATTTAATGCAAAACCAATGAAAATTCCCCAAATTTACTTTTCACAAATAGAAAAAGGAATAACTAAATTTATCTGGAAGGGCAATGTGCCCTGAATAGCTAAAAATATCGTGAGAAAAAAAATGAGGTCAGAGGTCTCACACTACCTGACTTTAAGGCATATTATGAAGCTATAGTGGTCAAAACAGCATGGTACTGACATAAAGATAGATATCCTGAGCAATGGAATCGAATAGAGTGTTCAGATATAGGCTGTCTCATCTATGGACAATTGATCTTTGATAAAGCAGTCAAGCCAACTCACCTGGGACAGAACAGTTTCTTCAATAAATTGTGCCTAGAGAACTGGATATCCACATACAAAAGAATGAAAGAGGATCCATATATCACACTCTATACAAACATTAACTCAAAATGGATTAAAGATCTAAGCATTAGATCTAAGTCCATAAAACTTTTAGAAAAAAATTTAGGGAAATATATTATAAATCTTATAATAGGAGGCAGTTTCATTGATCTTACGCCCAAAGTATGAGCATTGAAGAAAGAAAGAAAGGGGAAATCCTCAAAATTAAACACTTTTGCACATCAAAGAACTTCATCAAGAAAGTAAAAAGACAGCCTGCACAATGAGAGACGATATTTGGAAATGATATATCAGATAAAAGTCTAGTATCCAGAATATATAAAGAAATTGTTCAACTCAATAACAAAAAGACAGACAACCCAATTACAAAATGGGCAAAAGACATGAACAGACACTTCTTGGAAGAGGAAATACAAATGGCTAAGTGGCACATGAAGAGATGCTCAACTTCTCTGGCTATTAGGGAAATGCAAATCAAAACCACAATGAGATAACATCTCACACCCACCAGAATGGCCATTATCAATAAAACAGTAAATGACTAGTGCTGGAGAGGATGTGGAGAAAGAGGTACACTTATCAACTTTTGGTAGGATTGTCAAATGGTACAACTGCTGTGGAATGTAGTTGGTGGTTCCTCAGGAAGCTAAGTATAGAATTGTCATATGATCTGGCAATACCACTGCTAGATATCTACTCAGAGGACACGAGGGCAAGGACACAAATGCACATTTGCACACCATTGTTATAGCAGCATTATTTACAATTGCCAAGAGATGGAAACAGCCCAAATGTCCATCAACAGATGAGTGGCTAAACAGGTGTGGTATATCATATGATGGAATATTATGGACATGTAA
Organism: Myrmecophaga tridactyla; assembly: GCA_004026745.1. Taxonomy (NCBI): domain Eukaryota; kingdom Metazoa; phylum Chordata; class Mammalia; order Pilosa; family Myrmecophagidae; genus Myrmecophaga; species Myrmecophaga tridactyla. The sequence continues at coordinate 24,783 of PVIY010025102.1, forward strand.
GACAGAATAAGGTTATGAAGTATGTACCAATCATGGATGAACTTTTAAGGACATTATGTTGAGTGAGATTAGCCAGAAACAAAAAGACAAATATTGTATGGTCTCACTGATATGAACTAATATTAGTGAATGAACATGGAGAATTTCAGTTAAGAACAGAGACCATAAGAAGGTAGAAATAGGTTAGATATTGTGTAATTCTAGCTGAATGGATACAGATTGTGTAACAAGACTGATTGTAAAAATTCAGAGATGGATAGCACAATACTACCTAACTGTAATACAATAATATTAGTACACTGAATGGAGCTGAATGTGAGAATGATAAAAGGAGGGGGGCTGGGTGCACAAATGAAATCAGAAGGAAAGATAGATGATAAAGACTGAGATGGTATAATCTTGGAATGCCTAGGGTGTATAATGATAGAGATTAAATGTACAAAGTTAAAAATGTTTTTGCATGAGGAAGAACTAAGGAATGTCAATACTGCAGGGGGTTGAAAATAGGTGCTAATTCATATTTTAAAGCTTTAACTTATGTGTGAGGCTAAAGCAAAAAGACGTTTATTTGGTACAAAAACTTTGTATTTTATCAAGTGCATTTCCTAATATAACTTATGTGGATAGTTTAATTGAACACCATAAATACATGGAAAGTTGAGTAAGGCATGAGATCTTGTAGGTTTGTCCATAGTGACGCCTGATAAATCCCAGAAGAATTTCAACAGTGAATAAAAAAGTATCTGCAAAGTCCCCTTGTAGGAGTTGGGGGAAATGGGGAAAATTCAATTTTCCCATTTGGAGAACTCCTGGTATTCTCACAAGCAGTGGGGACAACCAAAGAAATAGGCCAAGCCCTCAATCTTGGGGTTTGTTTATAAGATGCTTATCCCTGCAAAGAAATGGCTAAGCCTACCAGGATTTAGGTCTAAGAGTCAACCCTAAGAGAACCTCTTTTGTGGCTCAGATGTGGCCTATCTCCTTCAGCCAACACAGCAAGGAAACTCACTGTCCTCCCCCTCTCTGCATGGAACATCACTCCCAGGAGTGTAAACCTTCCTCACAATGTGGGACAGAAATCCTAAAATGAACTGTGTCTCAACATCAAGGGATTGAGAAAACCTTCTTGACTAAAAGGGGGAAGAGAGAAATGAGACAAAATAAAGTGTCAATGGCTGAGAGATTTCAAACAGAGTTGAAAGGTTATACTGAAATTTATTCTTATGCATTATATAGATATCACTTTTTAGTTAAGGTATAATTGAGAGGCTGGGCAGAACTGCCTGAAAATGTAGAGCTGGGTTCCAGTAGGCATGTTTCTTGAAGATAATTGTATAATGATATAGCTTTCACAGTGTGACTGTGTCATTATGAAAACCTTGTGTCTGATACTCCTTTTATTTACCTTATGGACAGATGAGTAAAGCACATGATTTAAAAATAAATAAATAATAGAGGTAACAAATGTTGAAATAAATTTAGTAGATTGAAATGCTAGTGATCAATGAAAAGGAAGGGTAAGGGATTTAGTATGTATGAATTTTTTTCTTTTTTCTTTTTTCTGAATTGATGCAAATATTCTAAGAAATGATGATGATGATGAATATACGACTATGTGATGATATTGTGAGTTATTGAGTATACATCAAGATTGGAATGATCATAAGGTAAGAATGTCCATGTTTATATGTTGATATGTTTAAAAAATTAACTAATTAATTAAAAACATTTAACAGCCACAGGATAGAAAATCCCTTTTAATCACTATAATAGTTTCCAAATGCCTTCTATGCCATTGGTTAAGCTCTAAGTAAGCACCTTACTTATATAAGGTGAAAGAACAAATTAGCTGCACTCTTTTTCCCTTAATAGCAAGAATACTTGCTTTCTGATATAAAGCATGGTAAGGCCAGCATAAATATTAATGATGTTATTATTCTATGTAAAATCTTTATTTTCAATGCAGAATATTCAGATGATTAAGAATAACTTTAAAAAGAAAAACTTTACATTAAGAGCTGACTAAAATTCACATTAATTTAACAGGGATAAAATTAAAGTTTAGTTTTGTATGAATATCCAGTATGACACAAAAGCTCTGTTTTCTTAAACATATGATAAATAAGCTTATTAAATTTTGGTCAGCACTATGACAGAAATCACTTTCATAAACTCCTTTTTTACAACTCTCTATATTCACTCAGAGCTTGTAGTCAACAATGATTATAACCACAAACTCAGTTTCATTAAACGTTCTATCATCTTCCATATCCATTCCACCTACAGTTTTTTTATTTATCCAGATCACACATAATCAGAAATAAGCATGATAATAAATTCACAGAGCTTTTAAACGTGCATATTTCTTTTCAATACAATATTCATGAAGGGGAGAAGAGACAGAGATTCTACAAAATAATGGAAGAAAGAAGAAATTTTTGCTTGGCTTTTGAACATAGCCAGGCATCTATATACTTTATACTCAGAACACATGAATTATTACTTTACTATATGTCTAAAATATTTCACTCCAATCCAGCACTACCATTCAAAGGTCAGAAAATTCCAAACTTGAACTATAATCAGCTTTTCAATATTTAAGGGATTCATATCCAGAAAAATCCCAAAATTTCCACAAGATGATTCTCAAGTTCTCAAACAGAATATGTTTGAAGTATTAGCTTAGTTTTAATTTTATTTTAAATAAGTGTTGATATTACTAGGTACATTGCTCAGTTCATGTCACCTAACCTGTCTAGTTAGGCTATTTTTCTTTTTTCTTTTCTTTTTGCATAGGCATAATTAGGCTATTTTTTAAGAATAATTTTGAGAATGTACTTATAATACTCATAATAATAGCTTATTTTATTAGTAAACTTGTATAAATTTGGGGTGAACATGCTGAAGATGAATAAAATTACATTTGTTCAATTCAAAATTTATCCTAAATTTCCATCTATCAGAGGTTAATATCTTAAAATTACAAATGGCTTTAAAAGTACATTGACTATCAATTTCTGGAAAATACATTTCAATTGTTTAATTTGTTCCAAGTCTAAATCCAGGAAAACTCTTCCATATCTTCCAAAGACCTTGCACTTTACTTAGTGAAATTTGGTAATTAGATTCTATTCAGTTTACTTCTATCCCAAGGCTATTTTTATTTTAACAATGATGTGATTATCAGTTACCAGTGCAAAGGTATTATTGGAAAAAATATTAACAAATATGGCATATTCTGTAGCAAATTTATGCTTACCATTTCCAAATTCCAGGCTCCATAGGTCTAAACCTCCCCCATCATATCTTTCTGTGTCTAGCCCTCTCACCATAACTGCTTTAGGTGATTAGGCCTCATAATCACCTAAAGGGATAGGTTGCATAGACAAAATTAAACCTGATCTGACAAAGGTGCTAGTGAGGGCTATTGAACACTGAGAGATTTCATGATCCTAACTATTCCCAATTATTAAATTTAGTTTACTAAAAGCTGTGACCAAGATCATTGGAAAAGGTCATTACTTTATCCAAAAACAGCACTTTGGCAGTTTTCTATTGCCTTAGGGGAAATCCATGGGCAGTTTATTTCTAATGCCCAGCTTTGCTTACTTAAAAGACTAAGGTTTTGAATGTTGCCATTCAGAGATTTTTTTTTATCTTTTCACTCTTTTACTTCAGAAGTGCCAATTTATATAAAACTGCCCATTTCTTTCTTAAGCGATTTCAATAGAGCTTTTTTAAAGAATTTTTGTTGCTTTGTTATTACTATCTGGAGGTACGAGAAGATACACTAAGCAGGCAGACAGACTTAAATAGAAAGTTCATTACACAAGAAACAGAAACACAGAAATTCTTCTGAGGACAACTAAAGGATTGAATATATTATTTTGTCCCATTTCTACCTTTTTGCTGAACAATTTTAACTGTAATATCCTTAATTTTAACTGAAATGTAATAGTAGAGTATCATTTTTCTTTGATTTTTTTTTCATGGGCAGGCACTGGGAATTGAACCTGGGTCTCTGGCGTGGCAGGTGAGAACTCTGCCTGCTGAGTGACAATGGCCCACCCAGCAGTGTATCATTTTTGAGGCCAGATTACAGAAATAACCCCCTTTTAAAAGCCATTCTACAAAAGCACATGAAAAGAGGTTCATTGTCATTAGCTATACGGAAAATTTAGATCAAGACTAAAGTGAGATACCACCTCACACCTATAAGAATGGCTACTATTAAACAAACAGGAAACTACAAATGTTGGAGAGGATGTGGAGAAATTGGGACATTTATGCACTGCTGGTGGAATTCATAATGGTACAGCTGCTGTGGGAAATAGTTTGATGATGCCTTAGGAAACTAAATATCAAGTTGCCCTATGATCCAACAATATCATCACTCAGTATATACCCAGAAGAGCTGAAAGCAGTGACAAAGAAACTTGCACAATAATTTTCATACCAGCATTATTCACAATTGCAAAAAGATGGAAACAATCCAAATACCCATCAACAGATGAGTGAATTAACAAAATGTGGTATATACAAATGATGGAATATTATGCAGCAGTAAGATGAAATGGTGTCCTGAAGCACAAGACAACAGGAATGAGCCTTGAGTACATAATGCTGTGTGACATAAGGCAGACACAAAGGATAAATACTGTATGCATCTACTTTTATGACCATGGTAAAAGTAAAATCAGAGGCTTATAATACAGAATATAGGGACTTAGAGTTACATAGATGTTAGATATGGGTGAATGGTTAGCTAATGAGGTTGAACTCAAAAGTAAAGGCAAAGATAGAAATGAAGATGGTTTTCTAGTGGGTCTATAAGTAACATTACCATATTGAAGGTGAACATGATGAAAAGGGGTTGTTCAGAACTTTGTGTCCCACTGATTAACACTAGAAATATAAATAAGTTCTTGCAAGAACTGCTTTGAAACTAGGATTCATATACAAAGAGTATTTAAGTCCAAGGTACAGGGGAGAAACTGCTAGTGCATGCAATGGGAAAATATCAGCAGTACCACAGCAACAGCAGAGGTAAATAATGGGGGGGTGGCACAAGTGTTAAGGGGAAATTTCAATTTCCTAAGTGGTGAGGGTGTGTTTGTTGGCTGTCTTTCTCTTGGGAACAATGAAATTATCTAAATTGAGAGGGTTGATGGATTGTGGACTTTGTGCATTATACATGATGCCTAATGAAAGCAGGTGGCTGAAGGATGCACTGACTGAAAAGTAGATTAGTAGGGTACCCTGATAGTTCAGTGATTAGAATGCCCACCTTTCACGTAGGAGACACGGATTCAACTTCCAGACCATGCACCAAAAAAGAAAAAGTAGATTGCTGAATGATAGTGTATACATAATGATTGAATATTGTGCTCCTGCAAAAATGAATGAAGTCCTGAAGCATGCAATGATGTGAATGAACCTGTGGGGCAATAAAAATTAAAGTTGAAAGAAAATCTTATTTTGTTGTACATTTCTAAAATGATCTAAGAACCCCTTTTACATGCTTTTTGAATCAGTCTCATCTTACTGATCCCTCTATTAATTAAATATTGCAGATATTTCTACCATATATTCATTTTATAACTGTATGTCAAGTTTTTCACATTTTGAAAAGTATAGCTCAGCAAATTTTGTCTGTAAGCTTTTATCAAATTATGCTCTTTCTTATTTCAAATTGAATTTTCATCCTATCTCATCTTTCCACTTTTTTGTTCCTTAACTGTGATTTCTATGGTGAAATCACTCTTGTATTTCACTTCATTTGTCAATTTCTGTTTTATTTTAGTTAACTTCCCAGGTCCAGGAATAGTATTTAAAAATATTCCAGATACATCTGTCTCATATCAAAGTAATATAATTTTCATGATGCTTTACTATTCTCATATATTCACTTATGTTATTTTAGTATATTAAGTTAGTGTTATTTTTCCTGTCATAAGGCCTTATTATATTCTTAGGTTTTGACACCTTTTGGAATATCATTTGTTCTTCTTATCATTTTGCATTTTAATTGCCATTTCAAGGAGTTTAATTGTAATAATTTTATTCTCACATATTTAAATATGACAGGCATTTTGAATATTAGAAGGAGCTACAAATGTATTATAGGAATTGGTCAGAGTAGTTTTTACAGTTTCATGCATAGGAATCACTCTTGTGTTTTTATGATGGCTTTAAAATGTTATCTTATCTGGAGGTACTTTAAATCTCAGAGATTTTCTTTGTGATTGATGGATTGAGTACTTTCTACATTGAATTCTTTGAGTACTTTCTACATTGAATTCTTTGAATCCCATAGCTTTGCATTTCCTTCCATCTTAAGTGGTTCTCTGCATTTTAGACCTTATATTTTGCTGTAACAATATTTTCTGAGAAATATATCTTCCAGAATTTCCTCTCTTATTTGAAATCTTTGAGTGTTTCTTCTTTTTTCAATTTACTTCTGCCTACTTTTTCTCAGTTTCATTCAATTTTCTTTTTAGCATGTTTCTTTCTCCTCTTGAAAACAGAATGCTTACTCAATTACTGATAACTCATTGCTCTTTTTTAAAAAGTTGTTCAGTGAAAGGAATTCTTGGTGTCAAATTGCATCTCTGACTTCAGGTTTTATGTTTTATTTGTCTAGCTAAAATTTTTTGATGTTATTAAACTTTTCAAAAAACCAAGTTCTGGTTTTGTTGATTCTCTCTATTGTGCATTTAAATTTAATCTCTATGGCATTTCTCTCCACTGTAATTTTGTTATTGTTCTTCCTTCTATTCACTTTGCTTTTGTTTTCTCTTCTTTTTCTAAAACCTACAATTGTGAAGTTAGGTGTCTGATTAGAGATTTTTTTATATAATTTAAGAATTTAGAGCTATAAATTCCCCACTCACCTTGTTGCATCCCATGAGAAGCAGAATGCTGTGTTTCCATTTTCATTCTCTCCACACACTTCCAAATTTCTTTTCTAACTTCTTCTTTGATCCATTTGAGGTGCAAGAGTCCATTGCTGAATGTGAACATATTTGTGAATATTCCAGTTCTTCCACTGTAGTTAATTTCTAGTTTCATTCCACTGTGATCAGAGAGAGTACACTGTATTATTTCAATCATTTTTATTTTATTGCCTTTTGTTTTGTGACCAAAGAGATGATCTATCCTGGAAAATGACCCATGTGTATTAGAGAATAGTGTATATTTTTCTGCTGTTGGGTGTAGTGTTGTATATATATATATTATCGTATCGTTCAAATCTTCTATTTTCCTATTGATCTTCTTTCTTGATTTTCTATCCATTATTGAATATTGTATATTGAAATCTCCTACTATTAATGTTGGAACATGAATTTCTCCCTCAAATCTGTAAATTTTTGCTTCATATATTTTGGGGCTCGTCTGTTTGCCACTTATAATTGTTATGACATCTTGTTGAATTGACCCCTTTGTGAATATATAGTGACTAACTTTCTCTCTCATGCCATTTTTGGAATTGTAGTCTATTTTATCTGAAATTAGTAGTGATACCCCAACTCTCCTGTTTTCTTTGAATGGCACATTTTTCCACTCTTTCACTTTCAGTTTTTAAATTGTAAACAGGATATATTTGGCTTTTGCTTTTTTATCTATTCTGCCATTCTCTTTCTTTTGAATCAAGAGTTTAATCAACATACATTTAATGTAACATCAAAAATTCACGACTTTCTTCTGTAATTTATGTTTAAGATATTGTAAGTCTTTTACCTTTTTGATCCTCAATTCTTTTTTCTATTACAGCTGACTTATTTTTTACTAGTTTTTTTTAATATAGTAAGTTTTGAGTCCCTCCTTTTTCTTTCTGTATGTATTTTTCATGCATTTACTTTGCATTTACCCTGGGGCAAAAGTGTGACATCTTAAATTTCTATTCTTCTCATTTGATTAATTTCAATGTTCCTAAAACCCTCTGTTTCCTAACCTTATATTACTGTTGCAAAATTTCTCCTTAAACATTCCATGTCTCAAACCAGAAATTTAGCATTAGTTTTTAGTCATTTTTACTTTATAACTGTAGAATGTAAGAAGTGGAGTTACATAACTAATTGCAATACAATATTGCTGACATTTATAACAACTCATATGTTTGACTTTACTGGAATTCTTTACTTCTTTGTACTAATTTGATCCTTATCTAGGATCCTTTTCCTTTAAGGTGAAGTTCTCCCTTTAGCATTGTTTATAGGGCAGGCCTAGTGGTGACAAACTTTCTCAGTATTTGTTTATCTGGGAATGGGTTAATATCTTCATCATCCAAAATGATAGTCCCACTGGATGTAAATTGCTAGGATGGTATATTAGTTTTCTAATGCTGCCAGAATGCAATATACCAGAAATGAGGTGACTTTCATAAAGGGAATTGATTAAGTTACAATTTTTCAGTTCTAAGGTCATAAAAATGACCAAACTAAGGCATCCAGGAAAAGATACCTTGACTCAAGAAAGTCACATTAGAAGACATGACTGGTGTCTGCTGCTCCTTGCTCCCAGTCCCACTGCTTCCAGCTTCTGATGCTGGTAGTTTCTTCTCTAAGTATCAGTGAGCCTTCTCTTAGCATATCTGAGACACAACTCTGGGTTCTGGCTTGCTTAACATTTCATGGGAAGGTACATGACATCTGCTCTTCTCTGCATCTCCAAACTTTTGTGTTTAGGCATCTGCTCTCTCTGTTGGCACTCCAAACGTCTCCAAATGTCTATATTTCTGACAGGTCTGAAGCAACTGTTCTCCAGACATCTGAGCTTCATCCAAAATATTTCCTCTTTTAAAGGACTCTGGTAAACTAATCAAGAACACTTTGAATGGGCAGAGCAATATCTCCATCTAACCAAATATCACACCCACAATTGAGTAAATTATATCTCTATAGAAGCAATCTAATCAAAAGTTCCCACACTAAAATATTGAATCAGGATAAGAAAAACATGACTTTTCTGGAGGTACATAACAATTTCAAACCAGCACAGTTGGCTTTAGTTGTTTTCCTTCAGTCCTTTAAATGTTTGCCCTACTGTCTTCTGTCTTTATGGTTTCTGCCAAGAAACAGGCAATTAATTGTTTTAGCTTGTTACAGCTGCCAAATTATTAAACCACAAGTTTTCAGTTCTAAGGACATAAAAATGTTCAAGCTAAGGCATCCAGAGAAATATACCTTGGCTCAAGAAAGGACCAATGACATTTGGGGTTTCTTTGTCTGCTAGGAAGGCACAAGGCTAGGTCTGCTAGCTTTCTTCCTGGCTATTCATTTCAGAAATCTTCTGAAGGGGGATTTTCTTGCTGCATCTCTGAATGGGTCTGTCTTTGTCAGCTCTGAAGATTTTTACCAAGATGTTTCCTTCTTAAAGGACACCAGTAAGTGATCCACCTTAAATGGGTAGAGACACATCTCCATGGAAACCGCTTAATCAAAAGGTCCCTCCACAACTGTGTGCATCAAATCTCCATGGGTTTTCTAGTATACATAACAGTTTCAAACCAACACAGACTCCTTTTCATATAGTACATTAAGTTTCTTTTGAATCTTTCAGAACACTTTCGGAACACACACCAAGTATGTGGCCATGATTCTTTTTGAATTTGAAATGTTTGGCATTCATCCAAATTCTTTAATGTCAATATCTGTATCTTTTGGTAAATTTGGGGAATTTTTTTTACCATTAGTTCTTTGAATATTCCTTCTGCCCCTTTCTTTCTTTCATACCTCCAAGATTCTGATAATGTATTTATTGGTATGCTTGATGGTGACCCACTAGGTCTAATGCTCTGTTCACTTTTAAAAATTATTTTTCCTTTGTGCTCCTCACTCTGAATAATTTTGATTGTTTTGTCTTCCAATTCATGTATTCTTTCTTCTATTAGCTTCTGTCTGCTTTTGAAACACACTAGGGAATTTTTAATTTCAATCATTTAGGTCTCTAACACAAATATTTTCATTTGGTTCCTTTACTAAATTACTATCTCTTTTTTGGAATCTCATATTCTTCATTCATTGTTTTTGTGATATTCTTTTACTTTTTCTTGTCTTTGTTTTTATCTCATGGAGCATTTGGAGAATCATTTTCTAAAAAGTCTTTGTCAAATATGTTCAAAATGTCATCTTCTTCCTTGACGGTTTCTGAATTCTTATCCCATTCCATTTGATGGTCAGTTTCCTATTTCTTTGTTTTTTATTTATTTTTATTTATTTTTTATTTTTTTTACATTGGTAGGCACCGGGAACTGAACCTGGGTTTCTGGCGTGGCAGTCCAAAAACTGAGCTACCATTGTCCACCTTGTTTTTTATCACTTTTCTGCATGTTCTATATTTAATATCTAAAGTGTTAATTCTGGAATTTATTCCCTAAGTTTCCTGTTTCTTAAATTTGTATGCAACTCATGATAGACAGAGATCACCTTGAGTGTTAACAAAAAACTGCCAAACTAATACCTGACCTACTTTTCACATTCTTTGCATTTGGGTGCTTTGGCCACGTGCCTGTTTTGAATTTAGACAGCCAAGCAAGCAGATCAGCCTGAGATGAATGCAAAATGCACTGTCCTCTCTGTTTGTTTGCTTGTTTGTTTTTCCTCAGACTAAGCCTTGCCCTAGGCTTGTGTTTGCTCATTGTTTTAGGAATTCCCCCACTATGGAAATTATAATTCCCCTTTTGCTCACCATGAAATAGACTCTTTTCCTCTCCCAAGTGTTCTATTGTTTGGCTTAAAGCATGTAGTCCTTTACCTTAATCCATTTGATGTATTTTTTTTATTACTCTGCTTTAGCTGTTGACAAGCTGATCTTGATTACAGGGAAAATTCTGAGGAAGCAAGCCCAAGAAAGATTTCCTAGTTTGTTATTTAATACTGTCACCTCCACTGATGGTCACCAACAATGTTCATAGTGGTTATTCTAGTCTAAGTCATTTTTTAACTCTGGCTTTTACCAAGATTTTATCTTTGCCTTTGATTCCTGCACTTTGAATATGATAAGCCTAAATTTTATTATTTTTTTAAATTTACCATATTTTGGAGTTTCTGAGCTTCCTAGATCTACAATTTAGTATCAACAATTTTGTGAACTTCTCGGGCATTAATACTTCAAATATTTCTTCTGTTTCTTTCTCTCTGTTTCTATATTTCCTTATTATACATATATTGCAGCAGCTTATTTAAACATTTTTAGTAATTTTATTCCATTATTCTTTTTTTTATTTTCCCTTCAGTTTTCAGAGTTTCTACTCATATATCTTTGAGGTCACTGATACTTTAATTGACTGTGTCCAGTCCTCTGATGATCCAATTAAAGACATTTTATTTCTGTTAATTGTTTGAGATCTGCCACTATCTCTTTATTCCATCTTAGATACTCTATATCTCTGCTAACATTACCCATCTGCATTTGCATATTGTTCACTTTTTCTAGCATATTTACTAGTATATTATTATAGTTATTTAATGTTTTTCCTTATTATTCCATCTTATTTGATCCGATGCTTATCCTGATCTTTAGACTGTGTTTTGCCTTTAGGTTTGCTTAATGATTTGTTGTTGAAAGCCAAACATAATGCACCAGTTCAAAGAAACTGTGGTAAATCAACCTTCAGAGTGAGATCTTAGATTTATTTCTCTAGGAGTTAAACTGTGTTTATGGTTTCTTGAAGCTGTAATTCCTTAGAGATTCTTTTTTATAAAATTGGGTCTTTTTTCCATTTATTTTGTTTGTAACCCAGTCCTTATTCATGGACCCTAGAATGAATGTTGTGTTAACAGGCATGGAAACAACATCAATTTCATTGCATATCCCCATTATAGCTACTGAGTGACCAGGTGCATTGTCAATAAGCAGTAGTATTTTGAAAATTATCTTTCTTTTTCTGAGGAGTGCGTCTCAACAGTGGCTTAAAATTATTCAGTAAACCATCTGGTAAACAAATATATTGTCATCCAGGATTTTTTCTTTCTATTTACATAACCCAGACAGAGTAGATTTAGCATAATTCTAAAGGGCCCTAGGACTTTCAGAATGGTGAATGAATATTGGCTTTAACTTAAAGTCACCAGCTGCATTAGCCCTTTAAAAGATATTTAGCCTGTCCTTTTAAATTTTGAAGCCAGCATTGACATCTCTCTAACTTTTAAAGTTCTATATGGCATCTTCTTCCAATATAAGGCTATTTCATCTACATTGAAAATTTGTTGCTTAGATAATCAATTATCTTCAAACTTTTGGATAATGTACTGCAACTTCTACATTAGCACTTGCTGTTTCACCTTTCACTTTCATGTTATGAAGATGGCTTATTTCTTTAAATCTCATGACCAATTTCTTCCACATTCAAATTTTTCTTCTTCCACTT
>PVIY010025103.1:0-37153 GCA_004026745.1 Myrmecophaga tridactyla
GAGGGAGAGAGGGAGAGAGGGAGAGAGAGAGAGAAAGCAGAGGCTTCTGTTCCTGAAGCCAGTTCCCTGGACTCTACAGCAGTGTGAACCAGTACATTCTATCATCAGCTTAGGACAATATAATTGTGTTTCTGTGCAAATGATATGTACACTGTACTGGGTGGGAACAAGTAAGACAAAGCTTGGGCAATAAGATCCTGTTCCCTCTCCCCTCACCTTTTACCTTAACTCAAAAGGAGAACTTAAACTTCTGGAGAGCAAGGAAAAGTGGTTGAATTTAGATGATCTATGTTGATAAACATAGCTGATTATTTGTGAACTCCGTTGCTAAACGCATAGAATTGGTTCCTCTGTGAGTTACTCTTCTAACAGCACTAAATCGCTTATCCACAGCCACATTGCACCCATGATACCAGCTGGCCGTTTGCAATTATAGGCTCTTGATGACAGGCTCGATGGAAAATGCGAATGGGTCAGTTGCAGCTCATATCCTCTACTGAAAGTCAATGTAAAAGGTTTGGCACCTATTGGGGATTGACTCGTGTTTCCCACAAAAGGCACGTCCAGGGCCCTACCCCTGGTCCTTGGGTGTGAACCCGTTTGCAAATAAGACCTTTGAAGATGTTATTAGCTAAAGCGCACCCAAACTGAATGAGGTGGGTCTCCATTCAATACGCCTGAAGGCCTCATAAGCAAAGGAAATTGGACACAGAAGAGAGGACACAGGGAACACCAGGAGCTGGAAGTCGGTGGAACCTAGAAGAGAAAGATGATGTCTCCATGTACACTGCCACGTGACAGAAAAGCTAGGCACCCCAAAGATTACCAGCCACGCAAAACATCATGACAGCTTTCCAGCCTCCAATATCATGAGCCAATCAATTCCTGTTATTAAGCAACTCGTATGGTATTTGTTTTAGCAAACAGCATTTAGGGAACCAAATGACACCCTAGCAGAGAGAAGACTGCTGGGGTTGGGCTATGGGCATCTCCTAAGCATGTTCATGATGGCAAAAACATCTTTTGCTTGAGCCAGCCAGTTCTGGCTTGAGACCATCCAGAGAGTAAAGATCAAGCAAGTGTCACTGCCTTACAATGATGCTATTCTCTGTATACTTTTCTCTGATTTCACAGCCCCCAGAAAACCCTCAGCAATTTTTGGGTCCCCCAGGATGGATGGTTGCCAGCTCTTTGCAACCCTGGGAAGTTGAATCTAAGTGTGAGGGGCCCACTGGGCAGATGGGCCCCAGGTGTTTGTGAGCTGCCAGGACTGGCAAACAGCTGCCTGCTGACACCCGGGATTTCAGATGTGGGCCATCATAGTGTTTGGTTTCCTGCTGATTGAATTACTCATGCCTCATTTGTCCACTTCCCTGAAACAATGTTTCTTAGATGCATGTAGAAACCCAAGTCTCTGTGGTTTGTCTGGACTGGTTTCTATTTGAGGAGAAGGAGAGTTCCTCATCTAGAGCAAAGAAAGATGGGTTGTACAGAAATCACTATAGCCTTGGTTTCCTGCCACACATATTCCTGGAATATTCCCCAGGAATCAGCATTCCTCATGGAGTGTCTGCTTGCCTTCTGGAAGCTCCCAGGTGCACACACGGGAAAATCTTAACAAATCTGCAGTGTTCATAAATGACTTCCAATTCTCAAGGAACTCTCTAGAAAAGAGAGGGCGAGAAACACACTGAAAACTTAAAGGGCTTTCACAAAACAAACAATTTACTGAGCCTATTGGTAAACAGACCCAGAGATGACAAATGAATTCAGCTTGTTCCCTCTTGCCTGTTAGACAGAATTTAATACCATTCTGTTTCTGTCTTCCTTCTGCCCGTGACCCAAGTTAGAGCTTGCTTAATTTCTGTTTACAATGTGAGTCGCATGGGAGGGAGGCAAAGAGAGGGCCAGTCAGAACGAGGCCAGGGACTCACCTTCCTGGGGGAGAGCTCCCTGCAGGCTAGCAGGCCTTCGCCCTGGCTACACCTTGGCCCCACCTGGACGATTTAATCAGAATCACAGAGGGGTGGGCCCAGACGTCAGTGTTTTAAAGCAGCTCCCCAGGTGATTCCATCACAAAGCCCAGGTGGAGCCATGCTATGTAATGGAGCATTTGAAGTGATACGAGCCAAAATTGAGATGCGCTGTAGTTGTAAAATTCACACTGGATGAAAACAAGGATGTAAACTGTCTCAATATTTCTTGATACTGATTATATGTTGAAATAATAGTATATTTTACTTAATCCTATATATCCAAAATATTATTAGCCTTAATGGTACCACCTTATTTCTACCATTTTAAATGTGGCCACTAGAAAAGGTAAAATGACACAGCTGTGGATCTGGATGCTTCTGCTTGGTAGGCTTTCTGAGGTCAGGCCCCTACAGCATTTGCTCTTGGAGAAGCACAGGCTGCCCAGCGGAGAAGCAGAGGGCCTGTGGACATCACGAATGCCAGGCGCCGAGCCTCCAGACAGAGGCCGCCCTGGCTCGGGCACTCCACCTCCCGTGTCCAGCCGCGCCGTTGGAGGCATGGGCATGCTGGGTCCATCACGTTTTGTATTGGCCCTGATAACCTCCCTGGTTCCAAAGCACCTCTCAACGTTCCTCTTCTCATTTTGGGGGCAGGGATTATTTGCCAGGAAACACCTCACTATAAATGACAGTGATGATGTGAGGACATTAAAAAGGTCTCAAATGGAAGGCTTCATGCTGCCTCAAAGTGGAACTGATCAGATGCATTTACGGAATGGACCCCACCTCGCACCTTTATGTTTCTGCTCCAGCATAACCTCAACCTTTGCCTCTCTCATGCTGCAGCCCAGCTCACTGGTCTCTGGAAAACAGAAGGTATTTTCATTCGACAACCAGACATTGTGTGACCCTCAACTTTATCAAGATCCTACTTTTAGTTATTTGAGTGGACTTATGTGTTCCCAGTGGCCCTGGGACAGCAGCCCCCCTCCACTCATCATGAACACCAGATGTTATCGTTAGCCGCAGCCACGATTTTCAGAGTGGACTCCAGAACCAGGTTTCCAAAGAGTTTGCTCATTCCTCAAATCTTTTGCCAAACTAGCTGGGCCTGTGGGGAGAAGTGGAGAGGAAGCATGACAACCACCACAAATAAACATCCAACCTGAAACAATGTCAGCTGGCGCTTGTTTAGCCAGTTCTGAAGTATAGCATCCCTCAAAGATACAGGCCAATTTCCTGTGGATGTGAGCAGCTTGAGTCAAATCCAACAGATTGATAGAAACAAGTAGTTCTTTTGCTTGCCCCTACAGCTGCGCAGCATGGGTTCGTTTGGTCCATTTATTTGGACACCAGCATTGACTGTTATGGTACAGAGCCAGGGGCTGGGCTGTGGGGTCCTTGCTTTGTCCGATGCTCCCCCATGTTTCAATCATTCTCCCCAGCTCCAGGCCACTCACAACTCCGGCTTGTTTGGTAGGTAAACCTTCTCCAGCCTGCCTTGTCTGGCAGAGATTTCAAATACCCCTAATTTAGATTGATTAGAAATAGAACGCCTTTTTTCCTTGATAACGTTAGTGTCCAATTGTTCAAAAATGTGCTGGCGATATGGGCCCTGATGATGGTTTTGAGGGCTGAGTAATTTGGATAAATATTTAAACAGTGTGGGCCTGCCCCGAGTGAGACCAGATTGACGTGTATGGGCAGGAACGCGTGGGTGTGCTGTGGGCTAAGGCAGAAGGCATCACTCAGGGAGGGAGGGGGACTACAGAGAAACCCGTGTGTCTCCAAGCGGCTCTTAGGACATCATGGTTCCCATTTGTGAGGAACACAAACTCCCAGCCGTCCTCCCTGACACACCCACACCCACGGGGACACACAGCCTTGCTGTGTTACACTGTCATTCTATCTCGGTTCGTTTTCTTTCCACCAAGGTTAGGAAGGCAATGGCTAAGGTACAGAAAAATACTTTCCAAACCAAACTCAAAGTCCAATCTTGAAGCCTCTTTTTATCCACTCTTCTCAGCCATGGCCAACAAATATCCTCAATGCTATTTGTTTAAATGATAAAGGTCTTGTGAGCAAGAGGCAAGTCAGAACTTAAAGATCCATGCACCGGCAATTACAATCTCAGCAGAATGATAAGTAACCCTCAGTGATCAACTCCGCAGTAATGTCACACGTTGGGGGCTGTCTGTTTGCCAAGCCCCTAGGTGGGATCATCCCGGTGCATCCCAGGTTCCTACGGTCCTGCCTGAACTCTGGAACCTGGAGCCTGCCCTGCACCCCGGCCAGCAGCCCCAGCCACACTCATTCCCACATCTCACTTGTGGCTCGTCACCTCCACTCCCAACACGGTGACCCACTCAGCGTCCCTAGGAGTCACAGTTCAGTTGCTTGCCCTTGGTGGCCACAGTGCCTGCATCCCCCTGACGGGACCCCCGGCAGCTGCCTGGAGCGATGGGTAATGCAACTTGGAAGTATGGGGAGGTGGACGTGGACCAAAGAAGCAGGTGATGGGAAGGAATCATGGGATAAATCGCTTGCCCTTTCTTCTGTCATCCTCTGCACTCCCCAATAGACAGTTCCGAGGTTCAGCAGTTCCATCTAGTCTCTCTGAAGATGTTCCTTGTGATTCATGACCAAGCATTGAGACTCGCCGTTTTGAGAAACTCTGGCCAGCTCTAGTATTCAGCCAGCTTGGATTTACTTTCCCGCCTTTCCTGCACCTGCCACATCCTTTTTTCCTCACTCCTGCTTCCCTGGGAGTGCATCTCTAATCAACTGTAGCATGCAAACCATGCCACAGGCTCTGTTTTCTAAGATACCCAAGACTTTTTCTTTTGAAGTGATTTTGCCTGGCAGGAAAGCGCTGATTTCCTTTACAGCTGGGGTGCCCACCCACTGGACCAGGGGTGGATTCTGGCCCATGAAATATGATAGATAGGCAGGTGCTTGACCTGTTGTTTGAGGGTCCCTCCCTGAACAGAGATGAACCGAGCCAAATATGTGTCTTCCCTTGGTCCACTGAAATTTGACAAAGAGGGATGCATTCAATGGATGGTGGCTGATGGACAAAGAATTTATGGACCAGTGGCTTTGTTGGGCCAGGTAAGAAAAGCAAAGGAAGTGTGGGAGTATGTGTGCATATGAGTGTGTGGCAGGGGAGGGTAGGAGAGAGAAGGGGCATCGATGCCTTTTCAGGCCCCAATATCCGTTGTTCATGAAGCTCCACATTTCCTTGCACCTAAATTTTCCATATCCTTTGACGGATATTCCTTTTTACCTGAATCAGTTTGTGATCAACCTGCATTTAATTCCTTTATAAGTAGGCTGCTTTCCCTATCTGCAGAGTTTAGTGATGTTATATTCATCTTTGTAATTCAAACATTTTTCCAGGATATGACTAAAAGTGAATTTCGTCTCATCAAATTCACCTGTGCCATGTCCTTGGATTTTTCAACTCAGGTCCCAGAGGTTTTTGTTTTAATTTTATCTTTGACTGTTGTTTCTGTTCCAGTTGATCTGGCCGTTCCTTTGGGAAATTTCCTTTTGGAAATCTCTCGTTGGTCCTGCCAGCAACACCTAGGCTTTCCCTCTTGTATTTTAATCTCCAATTTTCTCCTCAGTTTAATCTTTCTCTCTTTCTTTGGCTTACAGCACGATCAGATTTTCTTTTCATAGAACTTGCATGATTATCTGCAATGTCAGTACTGTTCTTATTTCCTCCAAGTGACGTTTTATTCTGGTGTCACAATTTTTGTTTCCTTGTGATTCTTAATTTTTCATTCGCCCATCTTTGTTTGCACCTTAGTTTATCTTTGCATAGCCCCCTGTTATTCTTTCATCTAAGTCTTATAAAATGTTTCTCTTATTTCACAGGACAAAAACTACAGTCTTTTCCCAGCTACCTCTAATTGCATGGGCCTTTTCTGTAGCATGGGCAGACAAATATTTTTTTTTATTATTTCAGCTCCATTGGATTTAAAATTAGGGGAAACACTCCCCAGATACTGTCATTGGTTGTCTGAATTTTCAGCATTGTTGAACATTTTCATTATATCATGTGCCTTCACACAGACAGTGGGAGGAGTGAAACAAACTTTTAACAAGATGCTCTTTTATACCAATTGTCTCAAAGTGATTCTTCCAGAACATAAATTCAAGCATAAGCCTCCTCATTTTAAAAGCCCTCCGGTGGCTTCTCTCTGCTTTTGGGACAAAACTGAAAATCCCTTCCATGGCACACAAGCTCTTGGATGGTCGGGTTTCCACCCCATGTCCCTTATAGCTGTATCCCTCCTCCTTTCCCACCCCCTGTCCAATTCTTATGCAGGCCCCAGGACTCAGCTTGGCTGCCTGAAGCAGCCGTAACTAGGTATCTTCTGCACTCTTTCCTCTTCAGTTAGGGCATCCCCAGCTGTTGGCCTAGCACCTGGCTGCAGGGAATAAAGACAGCCTCCTTTGCAGGTGGGCCAGGCCAGTGACTAAGCTTCTGACCAAAGGGGCGTGAGGGGAAGTGACGGGCACTCCTTCTGGGACACGTCCTTAAAGGAAAAAGGTGGACTCCTTCTCCACTCCCCCCGCCTCTATGCCACTAATTGGGATTTGGAAATCTGACTGGGGCTTCACCTTGGACTGAGGGTCATGCCCTGAGGATGGAGAAGTGGAGATCTGAACATACCCTAAGTCACAGCGGACTGGTGTCATGACACTAACCCTAAACTACCCATATCTTAATTCTGGATGAGGGGGAAATAAACTTCTGGTTTATGCCACTATAATTTTTTGGATTCTGCTACACATTGCCAATCCATACCCTGAATGATATAGGGCTGCCATTGCTAATGAGGTACTGCAACGAATGAAACCTCAGCATGGGATACTGGCCTTGCGGGCAGCAGGTGATGAGGACACAGAGTTACGTAGGCTGTGCTGGTGGAGATGGTCATTAGGCTGAGCCCCAGACTGAGGAAGAGCGCCCCTGGGGTGATGTGGACAGCCAGAGCGCCAGAGGAAAACGGTAGGGGAAATTCCGATGCTCGCCATGTGCTGACTGCTTCTTTGTGCTTTTAGGAAATTCCCACGAATGATGTGAACAGCCTCTGCAAAGAAGGCATCTTTCCCCGTGTCCTGCACTCTAAGCTGAGGCAGAGGTCTGTAATTTGAGAAGGTGCTGTTGTACCTTGAATGGAACACTGAACATGGTGGCTGTAAAGCAGAAGGCTTGGAAAGGAACTAGACTGGTGTCCTCCCTACCAGAGCCGCTGACAGAGATGGGATGGCGAGTGCTGTCTCCTTATCCTGCACATCATCTCACATGCCTTAAAGTACCTTCCACTATGTTGACAGTGAATGAGACGGGGTGGACCAGAGGCCCACAGAGAAAGGGTTAGAATCTTGAGGAAGGCAGGCAGGCACACAAGCAAGACACATCTGGCAGGGGTGGAGTAGGGGTGGGGGACTGACAGCAAGTCAGGCTTCGATGCTGGACATGCATCTCCTGAAGAGGAACCACTCCTGCACTCCTTGATAGGACGTCTGCTCTTACCACTTTTATTAACATTGCACAGAAGGTTCTAGCCAAGGCAATTAGACAAGGAAAAGAAATAAAAAGCCATCCAGATCAGGAAGGAAGAAGTAAAATGATCTCTTATTTGCAGATAGCATCATCTTATAAACAGAAAATCCTAAGGAATACACACACACACACAGACAAAATCTATTAGGGTTAATGAATAAGCTCAGCAAGTTTGCAGAATACAAGAACAATCCACAACAATCTCTTCCATTTCTGTACCCTAACAATGGCAATCCTAATGACAACCTGAAAATGAAATTAAGAAAACAAATCCACTTTCAATAGCCCCCCCAAAAAGTAAAATACTTAGGAAGAAATCTAACCAAAGAAGAGCAAAATTTATACTCTAAAAAACACAAATCATTGCTGAAAGAAATTAATGTAGAGCATGTAAAGAACTCTTTCAACTCAATAATAAAAAGACAAATAACTCTGTTAAAATTGGGCAAAGGATTTGAATAATCATTTAAAAAAAAAAAAAAGATGTACAAATGACCAATCAGCACACCTGAAAGATGCTCAACATTAGCCATCAGGGAAATGCAAATCAAACCCACAATGAGACATCACTTCATAACTACTAGGATGATCTTTATTAAAAAGACAGAGAGTAAGTACTGGGGAGGATGTGGAGAAATCAGAACCCTCATACATTGCCAGGGGCATGGAAAATGTGCAGACACTTTGGAAAACAGTCTAGCAGTTCCTCTAAAGATTAAACATGAGTTACCATGTGACCCAGTAATTCTTCTCCTAGGTATATACCCAAGAGAAATACAAACAGATACCCAAATAAATACTTTACACGAATGTTCAAATGTCCACCTACTGATGAATGAATAAACAAAATATGGTCTAGCCGTACAAGGGAATATTATTCAACCACAGAAAAGAGTTAAGTACCGATACACGCTACAAAATGGTGGGACCTTGAAAACATCATACTAAGTGAAAGAAGCCAGTTACAAGTGATCACATGCTGTTTCATTCCATTCATATGAAATGTCCTGTCCAGAGGCAAATGTATAAACACAGAAAGAGCAGTGGTTGCCTGGGGCTGGAGGCTTGGGGGGAAAATGTGTGGTGACTTCTAAAGGGTATAGGATTCTTTCGGGGTTGTGAAAATGTTGTGAAAATTGACTGTGGTGGATGGTTGCACAACTCTGTGAATACATGTAAAACCACTGAATTGTTCAAATTACAGCTGAAGTGTATGCCATGTGAATTATATTTCAGTAAAGCTGTTACTAAAATATATTATAGTAAGGGTATTTATTATGGTTATAATAAATGTTATTTTTTAAACCATTGTCTAGCGCGTACCGGGGAGCATGTCAGGTCAATTGCAGCCTTTTTAGTAAAGTCCTCGCTTCAACTTTAAGGGTGTTCTAAGGAGGTAAAGGGTTCAGGTGGTCACACGGGGTCACCGAGACGTCCATGTGTCTCAGTGGGGGCACACAAGTCAGAGCCATGATGTCACGGTCATTAAAAATGACATAATTTGCTTGTACATTGCTACCAGGTGGACACCATCAAGAATCCCATGTCAGAACAGAGACCTGCCCTTCCAGCTGTGACCCAGGCCCGGGGAGCGTCCTCCTGCCTCGTCCTGCCTTGGCTGCTCTCATCACAGCTGAAGAAGCCCAGTTGTCAGGGCCACTCCCTTGCTGCCGGCAGTGCCAGCAGCCACTCCTGACCCCATTTTTACAGATGAGGAAACTGAGGCTTAAAGAGGAGAAGGAGCTGGCTTTTGAACAGTCTGTGTTGAGCTTCCTTGGCCAAGACCAGACAACAATTCCCCATTGTGACTACAATTCCCCATTGTGCTCTCCAATCCTCACCCCATCTGGCAGGCAGGCGGGAGGCATCAGGTCTGCAGCTGTTCCCTGTGCCCCTCCTGCTACTGCCTCCCTCCTTTCTGGTCTGGGTTCAACTCGCTTTTCACCTGGCTGGCTCTGGAGGGAACTTGGCTGGCTCAACAAGGCCACCGAGGGGAGGTTCAGTGGGTCAAACGACAACTGCCTGCCAAGACCGAAACTAGGATTTTATATGCACATGTTCAAACCACCTGGCCTCCCATCCTGGTAGCTGCTGCCCCCTCACCATTTCTCCTCTGATCCCCCTCTAGCTTCCCTCCTGCCAGCTGGCATCTGTGGGGGGTGTGTGTGTGCGTGTGACACAGTGGCCTGCTTTCAGGGTCCACACTGAACCCCCACGCCCCATGCCCCAAGTCCCGGAGATGGAACCTGGGAGCTTGCGAGGGCCTACACTCAGCCTAGAAGTTTCCCTACCTAGGGGAGCACGGCATTTAAAATAAAAAACACCATGACAGGTCAGGAATGGGACCGTGCAGAAAGGAAAAAGCTTTCATCCTACCTTTTAAACAAGGAGTCCCATATTTTCATTTTGCATTGAGCCCTGCAAATCCTATAGCTTTCTCCAGCCCCATGTAATATAAAAGTGGCATTTCTTTCTTTGTCTTTCATCTGCACTGAAATATTGCTCGCCTCAGGCAGGTGCCACATCCTCGCTCGGCAGGGGCCTCTCTCCTACTTGGGGAGGAGGGCAGTTTGGAAAGCACGTCCCTCTTTGGAAGGGACAGTGGGAAGCGGGTCCCCTAAGTACCCCCCTCTCCTTTCCTTCTAGAACCTTGGTTCCCCCACTTGGGTGTGTATCTGCAGCACAGGAGTCGGCTTGTTCAAAATGCTGGTTTCTGGGCCCCACTCCGCGAACCTAACTCAGGATGGTGGGGGGGGGGGCGGCCTGGCCCCTGCATTTTTCATTGTGTCCAGGGCGATCTGGATGCTCGGCTGTCCCAGCTCTGCTCAAGAAGCACTGCTCCAGGATGGGAGAGGAAAGGCAGGTCGACCTCCCCATTCCCCTGCATCTTCCAAATATGTGGTTCTCATTTTGCCTTTTTTTTCAAATAAATTCGTTTTTATGAATGCATTCATTTCCATAACCAGGATACAGCCCTCCCCACCCCAAAAGCCTAGCCAAAGTCCCCTCTTCCCTCCATGGTCTCCAAGAGCCGCCCCATGCCAGTCCGGGAAGGGCACCTGGCCTTGGCGAAGGCCCACTGTGGGAGGCAGATGTGGTAAAGGCAGGCCCAGGGGGTGCTGATGAAGAGGTGACTGCGGACGACTGTGGCAGATGTGCTGGAGGGGAGGCTCGGGGGCTCCCAAGTGCCAGGATGGGTAAAGTGGCATCTGGCCACGGGTCATGAGCAGGCAGGCCTGGCCTGATGTGTGTTAACGGTGTGGCTTTGGGCAAGTCACTTACCTCCCACCTCCATTTGCCTCCTGCATAAAATGAACACCTCTGGGGGCTCTCCCAGATGGATGCAAGACTAGGAAGTCTTGATGGCCACAGGCTGAGGCTTTGTAACTCAGCCTCACTGGCTCACCCCCAATTGCTTTGCTTCTTTCTCTCTTCCCTGAACTGGAAACAACCATATGACTCATATTCTCGTTCTCCTCCCAGCCCCCGACCCGTACACACCGCCGGAGGGGATGGGGGAGGTGGGGGAAGGCCTGGTACAAATGGAAACGAGGCTCCCAGGCCTCGGTTCTGGACTGAACTTAAAACCCAGCAACCCATCTGATGGAGCTACACTGAAGAAAGGAAATTTTGTCTTTTAAGAGCGAATGAGAGGCCCATGAGGCCCCAAACGCTCATGACTGTGGTTGAACCTTTTAGATGTTGTTGGCTGTTTTCTGGCACAATCTCTGGGTCTGAACTGAGGGCCGTGCTCCCCGTGACAAAGGCGCCTTTCTTATGAGGGTTTAATAAGCTCCTACTCTCCTGGGCCAGCATCTGAGGACGGGCCGGGCAGGGGACACAGACACTGCTTTCCTCCCCTTTGGTCCGAATGGTGAAAGCCAACAAAGGGGTGGGGGTAACAAACACAATGCTTTGGGATGGAGAAGAATGGGGGTAAAGAGCGATGATCAGGACGTGGGGTCGGGCGCGCTGGAAGTAAAGAAGTCTAAGATGGGGTGACATGGATGTTGACAGTGAGACCCTAGTTCTAAAACCCGGGGTGCGACCTGACCCTCGCTTTGGACACCCACAGGACAGGGAGCTGTCCCTCACGGCACCATCTGCCCAGGTGACCCGTCCTCCCTCCAGGAGGCGAGGCTGGGGAAAGGTTCACGACCTAGGGGCCACCCAGGTCATCTCGGCACCATTTCTTTGGAGTCCTTGTGCGCCTTTCCTTCTCGCAGCATCTCTGCACAGAGGCACCCAACAAAGGTTCCGGTTCTTTCCACGGCAACAAACCTACATGGAGTGATGCTCGAAGCGACCTTTAATGTGGACAAGAACAGTCCGTTCTCACCATGCACAGACTCCATATTTGTGACATCAGCTACAGGCTAAAACCCATTTGTGCCCCAAAGTCAGTATTGGCAGCCCTTTCCTGGTCACCCGTGGACATGAGCAGAGCTGTGAGAACTTTGCGTCATCGGATGCATACATTCCGGTAGAGGTGGGCAAGGTGGCTCTGCCTTCCTGTCTCAGGTCTTGTAGTGCAAACAAGTGTCCTCTTCGTGGTATACTGAGTGTCACGTTTATCACATTGTTATCCCTCTACTGATTTCACTGTTTAGAAGACCCCCAAGTTTAGTGCTGAAGCATCTTCCATGGTGGCTAAGTGCAAGAAGGCAAGACATGCGCCTTCTGGAGAAAATGCACGTGCCAGGTAAGCTTCATTCGGGCTGAGTCACATGAGACACGGAGCTCTTTGCTGTGAGTTCGATGCTAATGCAGCAACAAGACAGATCAAACATGGTGTTTCTGAGCAGAAACACACCTAAACAAGGCTACAGTCGATGGGTCGATGAAAATGTTGTGTCCAGAGGGTCACAGGAATCTAGCTCTGCATTTTCTGCATTTCCCCTGGGAGCAACCATTAGGAATTTGCTCCTTCAGTGTTCACGGCAACTTTATGGAACAAAACGACCGCACACAGACATTGACTATATTTCTTTCCACTAAGATTAGCTAAAAAGAGCTGATTCTCACTGAGCAAGTATTACATGTGCTTCTATCCCCAGCAGGCCAAATGTGACGCGATTTTAAAGACGTTTGACAATCGAATTAGAATGTCTATAGCCAATGTTCAAAGTGTTCACAATGGGAGATGCCAGTTTTTACAAGTGAGCTGACCCCATTACCCACACTCTGGTGGGGGGACGGGACATTTTCAAACCTTTAAGTTCGTAGTACAAACATGACCTGGGGGACAGAATTGTGCTGTGGTTGACGGCACAGGCTTTGAAGCCAGACTGCCTGGGTTTAAATCCTGCCTCTGCCGCTTCCTGGCTGTGGCATCTGTAAAGTGGGCTTGATAACCCTGCCTCACCGGGGGCTTTAAGGAGTAGTTAATACACTTGAAATAGATCTGAGACAATTAGCACAGGGTCTGCAGGTGCGAGGCTCTCCATCAAGGTTGCTTTCACAATCATTCCACTCTCGTTAGAAGCAGGGGTGGGGTGTGAGACCTGGGCAGAGGGGAAGAATTCAAGGGTTTCCAGATCAGACAGACCCCCACGTTCCAGGAGCACGGCCTCAGGGAAAGCTGCTCGGCCTCCCAAGGCTCAGCATCCTCGTTCCCAGCCTGGGGCTGCCCCCAGGACACAGCCCATCAGTGACAGTGGTCTCTGCTCGCACCACTCGGACAAACGGACAGATGCTCCTGAACTGCCTTCCTGACCTAATCAAGCCGAATGTTTTAAAGGAAAGAGCACCACATGCGTACAGCTCAACTCCTTCGAGGTCCGCTCTGGGAACCAGAGTTACTTTCTGCCTCAAGTTGCTGATAACAAGCGGGAGGCTGGAGGAGGGCGGCACTGGGAACTGTGGGGAGAAAAGAAGTATGTGTCACCTCCAGCGCTTGGCAGAGCCACAAAGGAAGGGCACTGCTGCTCGCAAAGGCCTGTGCGAGGCCCATATCATGCCCCCCGCCACAAGGCTGCTTTAGGCTAAACAGACAGCACGCTGTGCAGGGGTGGGCCCCTGCACCAAGAGGCCTGACCTTGTCGCCAGGGACTTGGGGTGGGGGTGAGGGTGGGGGTGAAATGATGCCTTGCGCAGCCTGTGCCGACGCCAGAGAAGCTGCTGCTTAGAAGTCAGAGGAGGGCAGAACGGCCGCCTCCCTCCTGGTTCTGGGAGGGTAACTAGCGGAGTGAGGTCAGTGGCTGAAAGTTCAGAGGATTGGGGAAGCAGGAAGGAGGCAGCCCGTGCTGTCTGGAGGGGCTGCCGGGGATCGGCGCACCTGGAGGAGCGCAGCAAGCTGTCCACACGGGCGCGGACTCGACAACAGCAGGCCGTCCACGCGGGCACGGCCTTGGACGCCCATAGCCTGGGACTGGATCGGGGGGAAGAGGAACAGAGGCGGCGTCCAGGCTCGGCTTCAGGTGACGGCGGGGCACAGAGGAAAGCACACACCGCACAGGGAGGCTGAGGACATTGGGCCAAGCAATAGCAGCAAGGGCAGAGACAGCTGACAGTGAAATCAGGCAGGGAGGGCAAAAGGGGAAGGCAAGGGAAGGGCGCAAAGACCTATGGAAACAAAGTGAAATCTGCATGAGCTCCCCTACAGCATCCCCCAGATGCCTGGGCCTCGGGGCCCGGACATTGGTGTCCTGTGGATTTTGAAAGCCACTTCTGATCCACTTCTCCTCCAGGGTGAGCAGGGGCATGGCAGGTGACCAGTGAGCCAAAATATTACCCATGACTTGCCTCGCCCTACTCACTATTCCAGCTGCGCTACCTCTAATCGCTCAGTTAATTCTCAGAGCAATTCGCGGCGGTAGACGCTGTGATTCTTCTCATTGAACAGATCAGGGATCAAAGCACAGAATCAAAGGAACCCATCAAGGTCACGCAGCCAGGAGGTGGCAGTGGGAAGACGTGAACCCAAGCCATCGAGCTCCAGAATTCACACTATACTGCCCGCCCCCACCCTCAAACACACAGAAGGCATTACCTAAGGGAACCCAGTGTGTGCGAGAGCCTGCCTGCCCCCCCAGCTTCCTCACTGGGAGGAGGTCAAGTCAGCCTGGCCACATCACTCACAGACCAAAGACTCCCCGTAAAGAGCCTGAGAACTTGCCTGGCTATTTCCCTTACCAGCTGAGGGGCTCCGGGCAAGGTTCCATTCAGTACCTCGCTTTCCTTTTTGCTGAAGTGGGGGCTACTTGTAGATCCAGCACCGGTGCGAAGATTCGATGAGAGCACGCACGTAAAGGGGAGCACAGGATGGAGCACCCACAAGTCTCAGCAAGGGTCACCCACAGTTTAACACTCGCTGTTACTGTGGTTCAAAGACCCAGGGGTGGGAGAGGAGGAGTGGGGGGCACGGGCCCCAAGAAAGGCTCCTGATTGTGACGGTGAGGTTCTGGTGTCAGCTTGGCCAGGTGATGATGTCCAGCTGTCTGGTCAGCAAGCACTGGCCTGACTGTCCCTGCAAGGAGGTTTCGTGGCTGGTTGACAAACCAGAAGGCTGGTGTATTAAATCATCAGTCACTTGACTGCATCTGTGGCTGATGACATCTGCAATCAACTAAGGCGCGTCTCCCACAACGAGATAATCCAATTGGTTGAAAGCTTTTGAGGAAGAAGAGAGACTCTCTCACTGTTTCTTCAGCCAGCAAGCCTCTCCTGTGGAGCTCATCCAGACCCTTCGTCGGAGCCACCAGCTTCACAGCCTGCCCTGTGGATTTGGGACTTTTCCATTCCCACAGCTGCTTGAGACACCTTCATAAATCTCATATTTACAGATCTCTCCTGTTGGTTCTATTTCTCTAGAGAACCCTGACTAACACAATGATGATCCATTTGAGATTGGGGAATGGGACTTTGAAGGTTCAAATAAATTATTGGTCTAATCTGGTTCCTTTGAACTTGGTATATAAGGGTAATTAAGAAACTCCCTTCCTTTCCTCAAAAACTTAAACAAAGAGTTACCATGTGACCCAGAAATGTCACTCTAGGTATATATGTATATACCCTCTAGATACAAGGTATATGTGTGTGTGTGTGTGTGTATTCTCACAAAAATTGGTACACAAATGTTCACAGCAACATCATTCATAATAGTCAAAAGTGGAATCTCCCCAAGTATCATCACCTGCTGAATGGATAAACAATAGACAGCAAATCTACACAATGGCCTATTATTTGGCAATAAAAAGGAATGAAGTACTGATATATTCTACAACACGGATTAACCTTGAAAACATCACACTAAATGAAAGGAACCAGATAAAAAGGCCACATCTTGCATGATTCCATTTATAGGAAATGTCCAGAAGAGTAAAAATCTATGGAGACAGAAAGTAGATCAGTGGTTGCCCATGGGTGGGGGGTGGGAGGAGAAAGGGAGAGCTTACTGCTAAAGAGAAGGGGCTTCTTTTGGGGGTGAAGAAAATGTTCTCAGGTTACATAACAGCGATGGCTACCGAATTTTAAGAATATACTTAAAGCCACTGATCTGCACACTTTAAAAGGGTGAATTTTATGGCAGGTGAATTTTTTCTCAATAAAAAAAATAAAACCTCTCTGGCCACCTTTCTGAATGCAGGTGGGGCAGGTAGGAGGGAGGCATGGGGAGAGTGGAGGTTAAGTTGCTCCCAGTTCAGATGCCACAGTCTGCTGTTTTCCTCCCAGGGGCAGGAGCTGAATCTGACCTTTGTTCACATCTGGGGGACGAGGCCCTGCCTTTCAGGGCTCTGGGCTCAACGGAGCTCTGCAGTGCTAGATGTGAGGCTTACTTGCCAGCGCAGGCCACCCAACCTGCCTGAGCAGGGGCAAGAGAGAGAAGGGGTCCCAGGAGCTCTCACTGAGTATAAAGCCCAGTGCCGTCTGCAGGCGCCCAGAGGGCCTGGTCAGCCCGGAGCACAACTGATAAGGCGCTATCACCCAACTCCCCCCCTAAAGAACCGTCTCTAAAGCTGGCACCCCT
Organism: Myrmecophaga tridactyla; assembly: GCA_004026745.1. Classification (NCBI taxonomy): domain Eukaryota; kingdom Metazoa; phylum Chordata; class Mammalia; order Pilosa; family Myrmecophagidae; genus Myrmecophaga; species Myrmecophaga tridactyla. The sequence goes on from PVIY010025103.1 coordinate 16,526, forward strand.
AATTACAGCCCTGTAACTCAGGGCTGCTCCAGCCTACAGCTGGCAAAGGGTGCAGCATGCCGACTGTTCCTCTCCTCTGGGAAAGCTGCCACACAGCCCCCGGCAGGGTGGACGAGCCTCCGATAGGGTTCCTTCAGCAGGAGAGAGGAGACAATGGGCTTTGGCAGGATTTCTGCAGAGTTCTGAGGCTGCTCCCCGACAGTGAGGTCACACACGTGGCAATGCATCTGGGGGCACAGAGTGCAGGTCTAGTCCTCATCTCATGCCCGCCTGGCTCCCCACACTCTGCCCCGTCCAGAATCGGGGGGCATGGGTCCTCCCCGAGTGCCTTAGAGCCTACATTTCCCAGGTCCATCTGTCAGACCCCCGTGGGGCTACAGGTGGGCAGCTGTAGGGCAGGGGGTGCCCTATACCTCCCCCCATACCAGGACCTGCTTTCTTCCCAGCCTTGGGGAGCAGATGGAGAAGTATCTGGAGTCACCTCGCTGCTGTTCCTTGACGCCTCTCAGTTTACCCCCAAAATCCGACATTGGGCAAATGAGAATTTCATGCGTGTCTGTGTCAAAATTTGCACCCTGGAGCTCAGATGTGCATTAACAAGTTAATCTTTTTATTTCCTCCGATGTCATCCTGTCCTAAGTCTCCACTTCCATGCAGTAGCAGAAAAAAAAAAAAAAAGAAGCCAATTAGCATAAATTTAGTCTCTTCTAGTACCAAATTATTTTCCAAATGGGTCTCTCTCTTTTTGGATCATTACTTGGGAATTCAAGAATCAAGATTTCTCTTAAGGCTGTGACTTCCCTGTCTCAGGGAGCCTACCTTTGCTTCCTCCTCTCTAGGTGCTTTGAATTCAGGGAAAGGTGATAGGGAAGGAAAACAAAATGATATCCTCACTTAGAAAAACAAAGCAGCAGAGTAAGTTGGATAGTCCAGATTCATCTTAGAGCATTATCCATCGAAGTTCAGACAGGCTAATTTGTATAAGAAACATAGTTATATATCTAATATTATCCCACAAGGTTTTATAAGTTTTGCTGAATTTGAGTTGAGGGAGAGAGATTCAGAGACAGAGACAAGGGAAAGTAAATTCTCCCCTAGAAGGTAGAAAGGAGTTTGCTTTATCCTGAGTTTATAAAGCAAATTTTTGGAGATAAATATATTTTCTAAGAGATTTCATAAAATAATCGATATTGAGAGCCTATGGTAGCAGCTTTGCTTCAATGCCTTTAACTTTGCAACAACAACAAAAAAGGTGGCACTCCTTAAATCAACCTTCACTTGTTTGGGGCACAATTTTATCACCCATTGCCCAATCATCTTAAGAACCCAAAGCTAATCCACCTCCCTCACCTGATACATGTGGAAACTGAGACAAATATAATACGAGCCTAAGTACATGGTCAGATTGCCAGGTGCTCGTCAGCTGGGGTTCCCCTACTCAGCACAGAGGGATTACAGCAAGGCAGGGTCTGAAATTAGGCCATTTCTTAATAATCTTTCTGGGTGTTTTCTTTGTCTGTATAGCATTGTCTATGTTTGCACTTTGTGATTGGCAGCACCACTGTAAGGAAGTTTACATTAGAGCCTTTCTCCATTGCCCAAAGGCAAACCATCCTCCCCGAGTGAGACCCACCCCTCTGCACGTCAGCAGGAAGAGTTAAATGACAATCACTGGACATACCGGCAAGGTCCCCCAAACACAGCCATCTGCAGCAGTTCTTGAGAAGAAGGGGGAGGTGTGAAGAGTCCTAACTTAGAACATCTAAAAATCAATTCTTTCTTTCTTTCTGTTGTTTTAGGAGTGACAGGTTTACTTTTCTAATGGCTTGTGGTTAAAATAATGTTATTTATTACATCAGTCCTGGGAAAGTGGGAGAGTGGGCCTAAATGTCTCCTGGACACATGGGCTGAGCCAGACTAGGGTTAACCAGATTTTCCAAGACAGTTTCAGGTAACAGGTCATCAAGTCCATCTGTCCATCTTTCCATCCATCCGTCTGTTCCATCCAGAAATTTGCAGGGCAGCTGGCACTGTGCTGGATATATTTGGCAGGAGAAACGGCTATTAAATTCCAGATTTTTGCCACATTATCTGGACAACTACCAGATTTCCAGGGAACAATTAGACTGTGTTTGTCTGCATAGACCTGGAGGATGTAGGAAAAAAATTTTTCCAAGGAGAACCTCTCCCCTGAAACGATCCTACAGTCAAAGAATAATACCGGGTATCGGCTTGAGGAGGGGTCTCTAAAGCAGGAGCCTGGGACATCTTACTGCCAATACCCCATGATATTTTTTTCAGTAAAATGCTGCTCATACTAGGAGCTAGGAAAGCATCATCATAAAATCCATGGAAAGGAGGAAGGGAAAGGAGAGAACCTGGTTGAGAGAGGCCCAGATTTGGGCAAGGGCCTTGGCAATCAACCCAAGACAATCCATTCCTCCCTCTCCAATTCCTAACCCCCTTCTTGCTCCTTTTACTCAAGTTTTCTACAGCAATGCACAAAACAGACAATCTTCCAAATCACTTGCTCAAAAGCTTTGAGGTGCTCCAAGGATGGGATGGATACGTCCTGAGGTTCAAGCGGAATCAAAGGACAAAATACCAAAATACCAAAACAGCTGGCAGGGGATGTGGATCTCAGAAGGGAGCCCAGGACCCAGAGGAAAGAAGGCCAAGGGTTCTCCCGAGATGCTCTGTAAGTCATGTTACTCCTGGAAATTGAAACATAACCATCAAGTGATAGAACAGTCCTTAGAGTAGAGAAGAAGAAGACCCCATCCTGGGCTGGGGCCCGGAACCTGGACCTCAGCCCATGCTTGACAGCTGACTTCTCTCTGGGAACTAAGTCTCCACATCTGTGATACAAGGGTTTGGCCCAGATCAGTGTTTTTCCACCAAGAGCAGAGCGTGAGCTGTGGTGGGCCATCCAGAGAGGTTGCTTGCCATCATGTTTGAAAAGGTTCAACTGCTAAAAATGAAATACTTAAGAGGCAAGTATTTAAACGATTTCTGGTCTACAAATCCTATGATTTCAAGTATAGCTTCCCAATGACAAGGATGAAATAGTTGCCCCGAATTGTCTTTCTCAAAAGAAAAAGATGGAGTTGGGTTTTTGGTCCTGATCAAGACGGCAGAATGAGATGCCTCAGGGCTGTGGCCCCCTACAGAAGCTTCGAATAACCAGCAAGAAATGGCAGAAACTTCTTCCTAAAAGCTCCAGAAAACAGTTAAAGGATTGCAGAAAAGCATCAGAAAGCCATCAATGAGCAGGACCATACCTGGGACATACCAAAGACTTTAAAAAATGATCCTAAACATGCTAAAGGTCAAAGAACTAAAGGAAATCAGGAAAATGGCAGATGAACAAAAAAAGAACTATCAATAGGGAGATGGAAATTATGAAAAGGAACCAAACAGAGCTGAAGACCACAGAAACAGAAATTAAAAATTCCCTATAGGGGTTCAGAGCAGATTGGAACCAGCAGAAGAAAGAATCAGTAAACTTGAAGATAAGACAACTGAAATCATCTAGTCTGAAGAACAGAAAGAGGAAACAATAAAGAAAACAGAGACTATGGAACCTGTAGGACACCATCAAGCGTATACATGCATTATGTGAATCCCAGAAGGGGGAAAAAGGGAGAAGGGGGTAGAGAAAGTATTCAAAGAAATAACGGCTGAACACTTCCCAACTTTCTTTTTCTTTTTTTAGGTGCATGATCTGGGAATTGAGACTGGGTCTCCTGCATGGAAGGCAAGCATTCTACCACTGAACCACCCATGCACTCAAACTTTCCAAATTTAACAAAAGACATGAATATACATATCCAAGATGCTCAATTAGCTCCAAACAGGATAAACCCAAATGGACCCACATTGCACCATGTTATAAGTAATCTGCCAAATGCCAAAGATACAGAGTTCTGAAAGCCACAAGAGAGAAGCAACATGTCAAATACAAGGCAGCCTCCATTACATTAAGCGCCAATTTCTCATCATAAACCATAGAGTCAAGAAGGTAGTGGGATGGTATATTTAAAGTGCTGAAAGTAAAAAATTGCCAACCAAGAATTCTTTATCTGACAAAACTGACTTTCAAAAATAAGAGAGGAATTAAGACATTCCAAGGTAAAACAAAAGCTGAGTGACTTTATTGCCACTAGGCCAACCCAACAAAAGTTGGCTAAATAGAGTTTTGCATATTGAAAGGAAAGGACACTAGACAACTGGCTGAAGCCACATGAAGAAATAAACTGCATTGAAGTCGATTACTTAAGTGAATATTCTTGTTTGTAGGAAATGTACATGGAAATATTATATGTTCAAGGAGTATGATGTGTGCAACCTGCTCTCAAATGTTCAGAAAATAGGTAGGGAGGTAGATAGAATGTTAGATAGACAGAATGATGTGGCAAAGGTGATCTGGGTATCTGGGGAGGCTGGGAGTATGTTGGAGTTCTCTGATGGGGTTTGTATGATTTTTGCTTCTGTCCTTTTTTGAAAACAGATAGATCCTGTGCTCTGTAAATCTCTAGATTGAACGGGATGGACAGATCAAGGGACATCTTGATTAGCTCTTACAGGAGATTCTCTGGGAGGAATTGTTTAATCCTAGACTGGCTCTGTCTGTGTACCCAGCCGACACTGAGACCCATGCTCTCCATCTCCCAGGACTGATGTAATAACATTTTTTATGAAGACGTCATTAGAAAAGTATACGTGTCTCCCCTAAAATGGCAAAAATAAAAATAAAACTGTTTTTGGGGTTGTTTTAGATTTAGCTGTTTTCATAACTCTACTGGGGCGGATAATCAAAGGCTTATAGTAGCTTCTTGCTCTTTATATGGCCCGTTTCACTTTTCTGCTCCCCCTCTCTGTCACATAAAAGCTATGTTGCTGTCCTCTGTAGACAGAGACAGTAAGGTGATGAAGGAAGCATTTTGGTGCTGAATTGAGAGTTGAAACATAAGGGTCAAAATAGCTGGAATATAAAGATGCGACTATTCACAAAATATGCACAGCACACCATAAACATTTATATATAGAGATACATACATGGTCCTCAAATTTTGTAGGTATGACTTTTGTATTAAGTGCATGCTGATTTGGATAGCAACACCTCTCAGCTGCCTCTCCGTGTCTAATGTTTCCTTTATTGTGCATCGCCTAGCGCGCTAGAACGTTGACCCACCACCTGGTGGCGCTGTCTGCCAACGGCAGCCTGCCTGCCGACAATTCCCTTTCAAATCCAGTCCTCTTTCAATAATTCAACATAAAGCTATCAGTGTGCGAGAGTAGCTGCCAATAGATTACTATAAAATTCCAGGCAAGGTATAGTTTGGTAGGTTCAGGAAAAGGGCTTGTGTGCATAAAGTGTAATGGACAGCACAAGGACTTCTGATTCTGCTGAAGTGACGGAAGGAGAGAGTGGGTTATTCTACTGTGAAAGAGATGAATTTCCTCGCGGTGAGCTTTCTGATCTTGGCACTGAAGGCTAGGGTCCAGGGACTACGGTGAGACCCATACGGTGGGGAGGCAAGAAGTAAAAACCAGCAGTCTCATGGAAGGGAAGGACCCCCCAGAATTCCCTAGAAACCTGGGAGACGTGGTCTTGCCCCAGGGAAGCCTAAGGACATGGCAAGGGCAGATGTACGTGCTCGGTGAGAGACAGCTAGAGCAGCTTGCTCATTGAAAGAAGCCTGTGTGAACTAAAATGTAAAAGTTCATATTCTAGCTGTCTAAGCCCCATGCCTTGCCATAACAGTGGAGTCTCCTCTTTAACGTCTCTATGTGTAATTTCCAAGCATGTTTTCAAGAACATACGGAGCAAACCAAAGGGAATCACTGGGCACAGATAGACAAATACACACATACAATATTTCCTACACATATTCATCAACTGGTACGTGTTGTTTAATGACCAGAAAAATATGTCTATTGACATTTTTGCTTCTAAACCAAGGGTTCCTTAGTTAATGAATGGCTGCTGGTTTGAATGACTTGTCAATACATCACAATGGTTTTCAAGCCCAGGCAAAAGAACTCAAAAGAACTCTGGCTTTTATTTTGTTCTTTGAGTGTACATGTTTGTATGTATTTAAAATATATAGTTTAAAATGCATTTTGATGCTCCTATGTGTAGTTTAATGAGAACATTAGGTCCAAAGCAGGTTAATCCCCAGGCATCGTCTCTAAGCGTCTTTGGTTAGCGTTGGCACTTTGGGACCTTCCATAGGAGGCACGTTCAGTTGTATCTTGGGAATTTGCTTTGTGGATTTTCCATGGCAAACTGTGAAGTCTGCAGCCAACCTCTGCTCTTACACAGGCTGTCCCAAGGTGCCCGCTTTACTTTACCTGTTGGTCAAGGTGTGTTCACAGACACCAACTCCTCTCAGTGCAGGCTCAGTCAACGCTTAAAATGGGAAATAATATACAGAGTGCAATGTTGAGGCAAGCATAAATAACTGTGCTCTGCCTGCTGTTTGAGAGAGCACTGAGGGCATGTTTCCTCTCAGAAGAACACGCTATTTTGCTCATAATGATTCTTGAGAAAGGGAAACCGCTTAAGCATCAAACTCCCTAGGGACATCTGCTCTGAAGATTTTCTTTATGGTGGAACTGAAATTGCAAGGGGACCAGATTAGCAAGAAGAAAGTTTTATTTCCCTTGAACTACAGGTTGCCCTTTGCTGGCTAAGCATCTTCATGATTTAGGAAATATTGCACCTACTGCTGAATGAACAGCCTGAGGCAAGCTGACTTAGGGAGGTGGGAAGGTAAGTGCAGTGAAAGAGGAAGGGAGGGTCCCAGAAAGGGATGGGAAAGCAGTATCTAAACACCAGATGGCAGCAGAGACACAAGTTATGTTACCTATCTTTTCTGGTTGGAAACTCAAAAGGTGAGAATTGAAGAGTACCTTTTAAAATATTTATTTTTTTTAAATGTATGGTTATTTTTCGTCATCACTTTGAAGATATTATTTCCTTGTCTTCTAGAGTCAGGAAGTCTTCGGAGGGTTTGTTATTTCGGTGTAAGTGATCAGTCTCCTCTTCAGCTACCTTTTTCAGGTCTTCTCTTAGTCACTAGGCATCCTGCAGGTTCACTTCATCTTTGTGAAATTTGGATTTCTATTGATCATGCTCGAGTCTTAGTATGCCATGACATTCCGAAGACTCATGCTTTTTATCCATTTCTGGAACATTCGTGTCCACTATTCTTTAATATTACCTCCATCTTCCTGTTCTCTTCTTTTATGATTTCCTATAAGATAATGTTGAACTTTCATCTTATTTTCTATGTCTCCTGGTTTATCTTTCATAGCTTCCATTTCTACTGTACATTCTCAGTGACTTCCTCACATCAGTCATCCACTTCATTAATTCTACCTTCGGCCACCAATCAGTATTTGACAATTCATTGAGTTTTACTTTTAATGCCTCTATTTTCCACTTTTAAAAATTCTATTTGATTCTTTTTTCAAGTCTGCCTGTTTCTTTGTGAAACTATTACAGCCTATGGCTATCATTTCTATCCTTTGTTACATTTTGAAAAGCATCCTCTCTCTCTCTCTCTCTTAGACTGATAGAATGCCTTTAAAAATAAATTTTTAATTTTAGAACAGCTTTAGACATACAGAAACATTGCAAATAAGAGTGCAGAGAGTTTCTGTATAACTCAAACCCAGTTTCTCCTATTATTAACATTTTACATTACCATAGTGAATTTGCTACAACCAAGAAACCAACACTGGCACATTACCATTAACTAAACTACACAGCTTAACCAGATTTCAAAAGTTTTGGTTTTTCCTCAATGTCTATTTTCTGTCCCACTGTCCCATTCAGGATACCACTTTACATTTAGTGGTCACTATCTCCTTAGCTTCTCTAGGCTGTGAGTTTCCCACACTTTCCTTGTTTTGGAACGCCTTGACAGTTTTAAGGAGTGCTGGTCAGATATTTTGCACCTGAATTTGTTTTTGCACACATAATTTTCTTACTTCTAGTTTTAGAAGTATTCTCTTGTACTATATCAATGCTAAGGGACACTAATATGGGGGCACAGGGGGTATGGAATTTTTTTTTTGAGCAGTGAGGATGCTCTCAAATTGAGAGCCACTGACTGTACACTTTGGATGGATTGTATAGTGTGTGAATATAACTGTTAAAAAATTAAGAAGTTCTATCTTTCCTTAATGGTGGCTTATTTCTTTAAGAGGTTTGTCTTTATTTTAATTTTTTATTTAGTGTACACTTATCTATACAAACAGTCTCCATCTCTCTCTCACACACACACACACACACACACACACACACACACACACACACACACACACACTGTCCCCGTGAGCATCTAGTGTGCTTGATCTGTAGAAATATTCCTAGGGCTGGACTCTGTGCTTGTCCCGCTAGATCGTAAAGGCTGTATTGCTCAAGACCAGTATTTTGTTAATTTCTTTATTTGGGATTTCTGGCACACAAGATGTGTATGGATATGTGTGATGCAGGTCCAGGGTTTAAATATCTTGCAGAGAATCCACTCTGCCATATACCACATTCCTCTCTGAGATCCAGAGGAGAGGACAAGTTTCCATGCCAAGTTCCTGGACCAGTAGATGGAGGTTTATTGATTTGCTGCTGCTGCAAGCCCTGGCCTTCAGGCTAAGCTCAGGCTTAGTTCCCTGGTATCTATGGCCAAGGCCATGCCTCTGGCTAATTCATGAGCTTTAAAAGTCCACCTTTCAGTCCCTTGGACCTATCTCAGAATCTGAAACCATTCATGCTTTTCATTCCTCCCTTTATTCCCGGCATCTGGCATTTCTTTCTTCTTCTTAGCCCTTGACTATGGCCCAAAAGCTATTTTTGTTTCTTTGTTTGTAATGGAATATCCATACCACCTGGGTTCACCACACTAAGGAAGTGCTACTGACAAATTTTAAGTTTCTGGCAAATATTGTATCATACCAATTATTGTGTTTTCTGCTGTGATTAGCACATGAGGCACATAGTAATACTCAATAAAGAGAAACTGAATGAATGAATGAATGAGGTGAAGAGAGCTCAGAAGAAAGCTAAGCACAGCTATCTCCATAGAGGCACCATCATCAAGCGCTAAATGAAGGTGGGAAATTAAGAACAAATTGGAAGCAGACACACAGGGTCCCTCTGCTTGGCACACCAAACAGTGGTGGTTCCTGCCTCCCGCTGCCCTATTAAATCCTGGGGACATGATTTCACCAGCAGCTCGGATAACAGAGCTGCCAGTTCAATTTCCAATTCTACTTTAATCATCTTACAGCTTAACTTCCTTCTCTTTCCTCTCTTGGAAGAGTGAACTGAGAACAAGTGTGGGTGGATTTAGCACAATTTTTCAAGCCAAAGTTTCATCCTGGAACTGAAGATGGTAATCTAAGGGAAGGCAGTGCCTGAGTGCACGGATACCATTGCAACCTACTTCCTGTTTCTGGAGAGCCTGCCTGTCCGGGCCCTACACGTGGGCACAGACACCTGTTCAAAAGCACCCAGCATGATGACACACCTGGAAGAAGCATCCCTAACCTCACTGCATGAACAGGTGGCACTCTGGCCCCAGTGTTACAGTTACTTGGTTGAGCTCCCTACAGCCTGTAGGACTCAGGGCTCTGCCTCTCCAGCCCACCATTCATTAAGTGCCTTTCCCTCTTGACTACTTGAGTGGGAAGTTCTTGCTTTCCAGTACCCTCTACTCCCCGACCTTCCATGAAACCCAGATCTGTAGCACGAGCCAAGGGCAGAGAGAGCTAACAAGCCATGCCAGAGGGGATTCTGTATTTTATAAACCTAGTGTACAATCACAGGCATTTGGAAAGGAAGGACCCAAACCACACATTATATATTGATTAATCAGTGGGGAAAATGGCCGGAGGGAAGGGTCTGTTTGAGGGCGATTGCTCTTTCCCTCTCGTCCCTCTGTAGCCTCAGTGCAGGGATACTCAGTGGATTGGGTGCCAATGGCAGCAGCGCTCAAACAACTTTGCCCCAGAGGCTGTGATGGGGAGTGGGATGGGAGGCACAAAGCCCCCCAGTCATGCTTGCTTAGTCAAGGATTTTATGAGGCTGAAAATACTGAGGCCTGTTGCCCCCAACCCAATCCTATTTAGGGGATCTTGTGGAAAGTTTATAGAACTCAGAGAGAATCTGTTTGGTCAGAGAAGGAAAAAGCTGGATTGGGGTTATTATTGCTCCACTTTCTCCAGAAATACTTATAAAGATGAGCAGACAGTGCAGGTGACAAGATAGAGGGACACTGCAGATGACATCATGGTTGGTGCCACCAGATGAATGCCTGGCCTGTGAGTACAATGCCTGGGACCCAGCTGTCACTGCTGGGCGCAGACTTTCTGGAGCATGTGTGGTTTCTGCGCTCTGGGGGGACCTCGTCTCTGAACACTGACAAGGTCAGCCCCTCCAGCCTTTTCGGCCTCCTGGGTGCTGCTTGACTCTGGAGTTTCTCGCAGTCCAATGGAGCCAGGATCAAAATGGCTGTGCCAAGGGGCAAGAGCCGAACTCCCCTAGCCCCACCCAATTCTAGGAGAGGAGTCTGGAGAGCATTATGAATCACTGTTAGCCTTTCCCGGGTAACATTTCTTACATTCTAAAGGCCCTTTCCTATCTACTGTCTCATTTGATTTTCTCAATAGCATCATTTTCTGAATAATGCTGGGAATCCAGCAAGGAAGTGAGTCTCCCAGGCAGGGGTAAGAAGTTGAGAATTTGGGAGAATTTCAACTCAGAAAAACAGTTCAGCCCACACACATGATCAGGGCTTGGTGGAGAAGACAAAACCCTTGACAGGTCGTCTTAGAATTCAGCGATTGGCAATGACTACACTTAGCACCCAGGGACCCCGCCCTACCTCAGCTGTGGAAATAGACTCAAGGAGGCAATATAACAACCATCCTCATGGGACATAGAGAGGTCCATGCATGCCTGGAAACCAGTGAAGGGTGGTGTTATAGATTGAACTGTGTTCCCCAAAAGTTGTGTTGACATCCTAACTCCTGTCCTGTGAACATGATCCTATGTGGAAATAGAATCTTTGGTCATATTATTAGATATGGCCAAACTTGAGAAGGCTGAGAACTAATCCAATATTACTGGTATCCTTATAAGAAGAAATTGGACATGGAAAGCAACAGGGGAGAAAACAAAGGGAGAGAATGGAGCCTCTGGCCAAGGAAAGCCAAGGATGATTGATAAACACCAGAAGTTAGAAGAAGCAAGGGAGGATTCTCCTCTACAGATTTCAGAGGAAGTTTAGCCCTGCCAACACCATGATTTCAGACTTCTGGCCTCCCTAACTGGGAAATAATAAATTGCTATCATTTTAAGCCACCCTGTCTGTGGTACTTTGTTATGGCAGCCCCTGGAAACAAAGACAGGTAAGAAAGGTAAGAAATTATTTCCTAACAGTTACAGCTAATAGGACTGATAATCAAAGGAGATGATGCCATTTCCTTGGGTAAAAAAATATTTAGTATCACACCAAACTGGAGCAGTTGCATGAGCTAGTACCAGGGGGTCATAAACCAGTGGTTCTTGGGCCATGAGTTTGACTTGAATTATGTTTTTAAGTTCATTGTGAATGTAAATGCCTTTAGAAAGGACTTGTTTTGTCTATTCGAAGTTTACGTCCATTCTCACTGTTTCATCTGATTAGCTCCACTCATTCTTATACATCGTAGTCCCTTGAGGGCCCTGGCATTCACAGCCCTTGGGTGAGTGGCTCTACTCTGTCCTCCTTCAGCCTGGAGGCTTTAGAACTCATGGCTTTGTGTGCATGGGTGGACCACGTAGAGCCCACCTCCGGGACAGCTAGAGGAGAAGACCCCTTGTGATTCCCATCCTGTGACCCGATCGAGGTCCAGTTCAATTCAGGTGTTGCTGGAAGAGAGGAAGAATGTACAGGGCCCAGTGATTCGGTGTTTGTGGAAGGGGAAGGGAAATGAGGAGTCAAGGATGACAGCTGAGTTTGGCCTGGTCAATTGGATTCATGATGGTGACAGGGCCCACTGGAGGAGGAGCATGAAAACAGATGGAGAAAAAAAGCTCAACTTTAGAAATGTTGAGGGTGAGGCTCCTGTGAAATGCCTAAGTAGAGTTGGCTAGAAGGCACCCTGACACAGAGGAATGAAGTTCAGCAGAAAAATCTAGGCTGGATACAGACTTGCACGTCACCAGCAAATAGATGGAAAATAAAGTCATGGGCATGGATAAGATTGACCAGGGAAGTGTGTTAAGTGAGAAGAAAGGATGTTCTGGAGACAGATCCCTGGGGAGCATCAAAGTCTAAGAAAGGACTATAGGACCAGAAGCCTACAAAGATGCCTTAGGGGGAGCAGGTGTAAAGGGGGTGGGAGATAAGGGACCCAGGAGAACTCTGTGTTAAAGCAAAAGGGAGGCTTCCATAAGGAGGGGGACGTTAAGGGCATCAAATGCTGCCTTTGTTATACTTCCTCATCTGTAGTCTTCATATATTTAAAGAGCATAGAGAACAGCATGCAAGTATACACATTTTGCTTTCAAAATAGTTCACCATTTAGAAAGCTCATTTGAACAACTTGACATAAACCTGCTTCTTTGATGGAGTAACGCCTCTCAGGTGTGAGCTTCACTGTACCTCTTCCGCACTGCCACCTGTCTTGTCACTGTGGGACTGTGGGTACTGAACGATTATGCACAGACAAGGCCACCCGGGCCTGAGATGTTAGAACCAGCCAGGTACCAAGTATTTCTGGAGCATTCTTTGGTGCAGGGCCACACCCCAGGGCACAAGGAACTGGCTTACCTGGCACTCTCAAAGGTGGCAGATGCAGTCTTTTCTATAGCCCCAAATCCAACTCCAACAGCAAGACCCTCTGAAACACACATTAAAAAGAAAAGCATGAAGGGTTAGAAGTAATTTTCCAATAGGGTCCATCACCATTACCATGTCTTGTAAGAGTACACTAGGCTGCCAGTAACAGAAAATCCACATCAGGGGTTGGCAAACTATGGCCAATTCTGGTCAAATCTGGCCTGCTACCTCATTTTGTATGGTCTACAAGCTAAGAATGATTTTTACACTTTCAAATGGTTGGGGGGAAAAAAAGGACCGTATTTCACGGTATAGCAATTGCACGAAATTCAATTTTCAGTGTCCATAGATATGGTTTTATTGGCTCACCATCACACTCATTCGATGATATATTGTCTATGGCTATTTTCAGGTGACAGCAACAGAGTTGTCATGAGGACTGTATGTGGCCCACAAAGCTGAAAACATTTACTACCTGGCCCTTTACAGGAGTGTGATGACTCCTGACCTAAAGATATAGGGCTTTATTAGCCCATGCAATAAGAAGTTCAGAGTTGATATGGCGGGTCACTGATGTCATCTCAGAACCAGGTTCTGTCTTTTTGCTCCATCATCCTCACCAATTTGGTCCTCATAGCTGCTAAATGATCACTCTACCTCCAGGCATTTCATCTGTACCCTAGACGGGAAGAAGGTAAAACGGCAAAGCCCTTTCTTGACGTAGGTCTTTGTCTCATTGTTTAGGATGGAAGGTCCTTCTATTCAGACTTCCCCTCATACCTTCTTGGCCAAAACTGGAACAGAGGTCCACCCCTAGATTCATGCCAGCCCCAGGCGCAGACTACTAAGACTTCATGATAGGTTCAGGCTAGTTTTGATACTCACTGGGGCTGAGGGAGGGTCCATCCTCCTTGAGATCAGGGGATCTCTAGATGCCCTCTGAATAAATTGGGGTCTTGTTGCAAGGAATATAGTGGCAGAATCATCACCACCAGAATGCACCTTTTAATGGCTTCTCTTTGAAGAACGTCATAGCTTTCAAAGGAACCACTCTCAAATGGAAACCCTAAAGGACCATGACATGGTGTGGCTGAAGTCCAGTTTGAAGGCTTGGAGATGGACAAGATGATTCTCCAAGTCCTTTCCAGTGGGACCCATCAGCTTACCAAAGGTCACCAGCACCCTGATCATGTTCAAATGTGGAAGGACCATGCTGGTTGGCAAACATCTGGTGAAGAGGTAAGGGCTATAATGGAAAAATGGAACTGGCCCTGTGGCCTGGAACCAAAGGGTTGAGAGGACAATATTATGACATTCTTTACATCTATGGGGGAGTCCAAGGATTCCCCTCAATCTAAACAGGAGGTAGAATTACCAATACTGGTCAAGACCAAGGGCTTTCTGGACCAAGGTGGAACTTTTGTAACAAAGAGGGAAGAGGTACACATCTACTGAATCAGAGGGTGTTGCTTTCTTTAGGGATTTCCTGTCTTTGAAGTGCCTCCTTCATTTCCTCATATTCTTTGCGGAGTAGGTCAGTGACCCTGGATAGTAATGCTGAGCTCAGCAGGCGTCTGGGACAAGGAGGTTACTTTGGCTTCTCCCATGTGAAGGCAAAAGGGCTCACCTGGGATCTACCTGGTTTGCCAGGAAACCACAATGAGGTTTGGAGCCTAAAGAACCTGCTCAGGCCTGGAGTGTTCCTTTGACTCTCACCTTCTCCTTTGGGCTATGATATCCTGCAGGGAATTTACAGGGTAGCTGCAGGCACAGTAAGCTCCTGGTGAAAAATCTGAGATTCTGATTCCTTACCAAAATCTTCCCATATTTCTCACAATGACCAACCCCAGGATACAATGTCCTAGCTCTTTAGATCTTGAGGAAACCCCAGAGACCAAACTTGCACAACCCCCAGGCCCCTGCCTGAGTCAGAAACCAGGCATGTGGGGGTCTCCCCAAACCAGACAGTGGCATGCAGGCTCCTGGGCCCAGCCTCCAGGTGCACGATGCCCACCCCAGTGGAGCCACAGGAGAGCTCCCGGATGCCCCTTATTTAGCATGCAGCCCAGCCCTGTGGCTTATTCATGCTCACAGTTGCTCTGGGAGGTTGGGGAGGGGAGCTCCAATTAATCCTGGGAAAATGGGTCTTCCCAAAGCCACACAGCGGGCGAGGGCCAGGGCCAGCACTGAACCTGCCCTCCCTCCGAGAGCCCTGTTGCCCGGTTCCCTGATCTGGCCTGTGAGGCAGCTGTGGCTGTACATGTGGGCAGCTGGACTCTGGGCCCTGAAGAGATACCCGGGAGGGTGAGCCATCACCTCTCTCCCTTGCCCTGGGCCTTGGCCACGCCAAGTACAGGACAGCAAGGAACACTCTGGGATGGTCTGTAAATGAGCACTTCTCCCTCTCTGCCCTTTCGCCTCCCGCAGCAGTCCTGGGGGAGAGGAACACAAAATCCCCCTCCGCCAAAGCTCCCACAGTCTCATGAGGCTGCCAATGTGACTCCCCGCTCGGATCAGAAACGAGAACAGGAAGAAGAGGCAACAGGGGAAGAGGACGTAATCAGCGCCCCGGAGGCAGGAGCAGTACCTGAGAGCTACACCAAGGAGAAACCCAGACGAATTACACACGCGGCAGGAGCACACACAGGAGAATGAAGGCAGACGCAGCAGCGCCACAGATGGGAGAAAGAAAACAGCTGGGGGGAAAAAGAACTGAAGAAAAATGCTGCCTGGAGCTCACACCCCAGGTGTTCCACCAAAAGTGCAAATTAGGAAGGTAATTAAGACAAGGAACCAAAGTGACTGAAATATTATTAGTAAGCTAATGGCTCTTTTTAGTTTCTGCCATTAACTCAGGTGCAAAGGGAGGGAATATAAACTATCAAGCCTGGATTTATAGGCTCAGCTGAAGCACAGAGGGAGGCAAAGTCTTGAGAGCAAACTCAAAAATGAGCAGTAAAGCGGAGCCAGCCCAGGCGGAGCGTTTCGGGGGGTGGTGGGTGGGTGTGTCTACCTCGCTCCTTCTCCCCATCCCTCCTGACTGTTGGCTGTGGAAGAGAATAACAAAAGGGCACAGACTTCACAGCAAAACAGACCTGGGTTCAAAATATGGAATGTGATTTGCTTCTGGGATGGTGGTGTTAAGTGAAATCACATGATAGGCCCAGAGCAGGTTTCTCCCTCCTGACATCTTGTCGTAGGGGCTCTCTTGTACACTGAAGGATGTTTAGTAGCACCCCCGGGCTCTACATATTAAGATGCCCCAGACACCCCTCCACCCTCGTTCTGATGAACAAAAATGTCCTCAGTCATTGTCAAACGTCTCCTGGGGGGCAAAATCACCACACTTGAGAACCACTGGCCAAGAGCGTGGTAGACATTCCATAAAGGTTATGTTTCCTTCTTCCTTCCACGGAGGGGTACTTTTAATACAAAACCTTCAAACTATTCTAGAACACACCTGCAGTTTAGGTAGGTAGCAGGAGAGAGAGCGATTGAAAGTCAGTATTTTTCTCTTTTAAATGATGGCAAACCAGCTCATAAGGACATGGAGTGGAGTTTGCAGGTCTTTGCCACGACCTCTGCAGTCCCCCAAACACTGTCGTCTGGGTGATTTCAGCTTGGCCTGACCCTCAGGGGTGTCGCAGGGGGTGGATGGGAAGGAGGCGCCTGTATGGGGAGAAGCTGAGAAGTCTGGTTACCTTGGGTCAGCTGTGCCTCTGCTGGTGTGGACGGCGGTCACTGTGAGCCAATGGGGGACATCCAGCCTCTCCCAGCCGGGTGGCTCGCCCCTGGTGTGTGAGCCCTGGCTGTCAGGTGATCTCAGCAAGAAGAACATGGTTGTATGGAAACGGACAGACCTGGGTTGACTCCTGTGGGGCTCTGAATTAGTTTACAAGGCTGCTATGACAATACCACGCGGTGGATTGGCTTCAACAACTGGAACTGATTGGCTCATGGTTCTGACGCCAAGAAGAGTCCAAAATCTAGACATCAGCAAGGCTTGTTTTCTCCCCCAAGACTGCACGCAACATTCTGGAGCTGGCTGTGAGCAACGCTTGGGGTTCCTTGGCTTTCCGATCACATCATGGAGATGCCGTCTCCTTTCTCTTCTTTCTCTTACTGGTTCCCACTGACTTTTGGCTTCTTGTAGGCTTCTCTGATCCTGCTAGTTTCTTTTCTTTGTAAGACTCCTAGTAATCTGGTTTAAGGCCCACCCTGCTTCTGTTGGCCACTTCTTAATGAAAACTAACATCCTCAAAAGGTCCTATTTCCAATGAATTCATACCCACAAGGACACAGATTAAGAACATGTGATTGTTGGGGTATATAATTCCACCCATCACAGGTTCTCATTTCCTTTGGACTCTACACATCTCTTTCTGTGGCCGATGAATGGCTTTTTCATGCTCAGAGTTCCTGGTGGGCTCCCGACTCCCTAAAAGCCCCTGGTGTTTTATCTGCATGCTGTCTTGAAGCTACAGTTCCTATTGTGGGTTTAATTGTATTCCTCACCCCCTACCCCCAAAAAGATATGTTCAAGTCCCAAACTCTAGTCCTGGGAATGTGACTCTATTTGAAAATAGGAATTGTGAGCATGTGATAAGTTAAGAGGAGGCCAAACTGGATTAGGTGGGCCCTGACCTAATATGACTGGTGTCCTTACAAGAAGGAGAGAATTGTATAGAGACAGATGCGCGGAGAAGGTCATGTGAAGATGGAGGTGGCAGAGTGATGCATCTAACAGCCAAGGAATTCCGAGGACTGCCAGCCAACACCAGGAGCTAGGAGAGGCTAGGAAGGCCCTGCCCCTATAGATTTCAGATGTACTGTGGCTGTTGACATCTTGATTTCGGACTTCTACCCTCCAGAGCAGCGATGATGACAGCAAGTACCAGGAAACTGAAATAGCTCTCCATCCTGCTCACGGGCCATTGGTTCTTTACACTTTGGGATGGTTTTGTGGGTGCCACTAAATCTCCTGGCTCTGAGCTGTTTGCCACCCCTAGCCAGTCTCTGGTTTAAGCATGGATGGTATCGATTCTAGATGTCACAGTGAAAAGGGGTCTGGAAAATGTTATCAGGAATGAGGGGTAGCATTACCACATTTTCTCTGGTTTAAAAAATATTAAAAGGCAGCTGCTGACGTGGGACTTAATACATAGTAAATGCACCCACCACCACCATCAGATACCAAGAATAGAGAAACGATGTGGAATGGGCTGGCTTCCTGCTTCTGTCCCCACTGAGGGCAGAACAAGAGGACAAGGGCTCCAGTTGCAGCCAGAAAGTTTTGGCAAGTTGGAAAAACCGTGCTGAGGGAGGAGGCTTTAAAGCATACCACTAAGACGTTGAGGGAAGGCTGAGAATAGTCTTACTGGATGAGGAGTGGTCTTTGGAGGTGGAGAGCTGCCCCCAGTTGACAATGAGTGCCATGGGGAGGGTGGGAGTGGGTTAAGAAGAATGGACAGGGTGGCTCTTAATGCCCCTTCAGACCAGATGCTACTTAGACATTAAACATGGGTTTGGTTCTAGCAGCAAGTCTGAACATCCTGAGTGTAATGTTCCCAGGTCTTAAATCACTCATTGAAAGACAGAGAAATAGCCACCTTTTGGAACCTGCAGCCAGAGAGGACCCCCAGGGGCCAGGAGCACACTCACCCCAGCTGCACCAGGAGCTTCCAGGGGTGCTGGGCGAGTTCAGCTTTGACTCTTCTTCTGTCCCTGTCCGTCTGGAGACTGTCACTAAGCTGGGAGAGGTAGTAATTTCACACACTACTCCTATAGGGAATTCCTGGCCCTAAGACTTGCATTTGGCTCCCAGCTTAGACACACAATGGGGCAGGAGTGCTGTCTCCGTTCTCATTCTGAGCTTTCTGGGGAGACTGGCCCACAAGATGCTGGTTCCTCTGCCTGACTGGTCTTTGATCACTGATGTCTGATGTCTAGCAGAAGGGAAACTAGGAAGGCAGGGACTCTGGTCATTTATTATGTTCATTAAGCAAAATATTGGAACAACTAGCCAGGTATTGCCATGGGGTCCCCAGTGAGTCTAGCAACATCTACATACAGAAAGGGTATAAATGGTCAACTTAGAGTAATTTACTTGGGAAAGTAGTTCAATGTATTTTTCTAATGTGGACTCTGATCCTGCTATTTGTATTGAACAAAGTTAAGTATTGGGAAAAACAAAAAAAAGAGGTGTTCCTGAAGAATTAAATTTAATTCTTTAAGTTTAAATTTAAACTCAAGTTCTTATCAGTAAAGTCATGTCGTTAAGAAACGCAGATAATTGAAGATACTAAACATGAATCCCTCTGTAATTGAAATAATCACTTCCTAATTAATGTTTTGTAATTGTGCTATTTGGGCATATAATAATGTCTCAAATTGGGATCCATTTATACAGGGAAAGACCCGTAAATCTTCTCTCTTCCAGCTGTTAGCAGTCAGTGCTGTCTACTTAGAATAGAGCCCAACTCTAGCCAAAACAGAGGCGGCATCTCCTTGTTTGCATGAATAAGGACAGACTGACACAACCACACCTTTGAATGATGAGCGAAGACATCTTGTTAAACACCCACATCAAACAGAGTCAATTTCAACTCACTTTAGTTTTCAACAATCATAGATCAGATCCCTGTGTTCCTGCAAAGAACAAAGGAGAGAATGGCTTCCCTGGCACAGAAAATGCTGTGTGTGCCAGCTCCATGCCCAGACTCCTGCCTCTAAGCCAACTCTCCCTTCCCCACAGGCCACTGCTGCCCATGTCTGGGTTGGCTCTGGATCTGAAGGATTAAATTTGCAGGCCCAGGGGCAGAACCGGTATGGGAGAGGGGCAAGGCAGGTGCTGTGTCTGCTCTCTGAACTTTCCGTCCACCCAGCCAGTGTGGGCAGTTGTTAGTTTGGAGGTAAAGAGATTGATAAGGTCAAAGAACAGATCATGTGAGCTCTTGCAGGGTAAGGGGACCTGCCATCAGAAGAGAACCCCATCTTTATTTTGACAAAGACAGAAAACCCAGGGATCCCTCTGCCTTGCCTAGCAAGGCAAGATTGTAAAATCCTTGGGTCCTTAATGGAGAGCGCTGACCTTGTCCATTCCTGCAACTCTGTTCCAGGGATGGAGATGCTTCTGACCATGCATTGACATTCCATGGCTTCAAAAGCATGGCCAGACCAATCACCCAATTCCAAAGACAACAGCATGCAGGGAAGCATCTGGTTGCTAAGATGTGACAAATAGTATTTAAGGGGACAGGCCTATGTGCTGGGGAACCTAATAATTTAGCAACAAATCCCTTTTGGGGTTTTAGGAATCACTGACCACCTAAGAAGCTCTGCAAATGTAAGGAGGCAGGACGTTGGAAAGGGATTAGGCAGTGCAGAGTGTTTATCCCATTCTGGTCAGCATGAAAGTATCTTCCCCAAACAATCAGGTTCTGTGATAAATGGGCACAATGCAGCTGAGGTAGGTGGGCTCCCTCAGCCCTCTCTGCTAAGGACCCCCCCAGTCAATGGGTGAGACCCCTAGCAACCACCCCCGCTCCTGCATGCTAAAGGTAGGGGTTCTCCAACCCACAATCACGGGCTCTATCTGCCTGATTCTAGGGGAAAACTGCCTCTCAAGTCAGTGGGCAATCCCAGAAGGAAAAGGGAAAGCATGGCCCCATGCTGGTTTCAAAGTTACATAAAACATTGAAAGGAACTTGTAGCAGGAATTCCAGCGACAGCCTTCCTAGCTAGAAATGCCTGCAGCTTGAGAGTGCACACACAAACACACACACACACGCAC
>PVIY010025104.1:0-37146 GCA_004026745.1 Myrmecophaga tridactyla
ATTTAACTTGTTTTTTAATTATAAAAATAAAGTGGAAGAGAGCTTGGGGAAGATGGAAGAGTGTATCGCAGTGTAGAATGTTTCATCAGAGCTAAGGCTGTAAAATTTGTTGATGCTAAGAGATGCCAGAACAAAACTAAGTAAGGGGTTTCAAAAACAGATTTATAAATATATCAACATAAGTTTGATAAAAAGTATGACCCTAGCAAGTGAGCCCCAGATAGCAGGGACCTGGAGAAGCAGCCTGGAAAGAGTTGATGCTAACTATTGTAAAAGGATAACGTTGGAAAGAATGGGTTTTTCATCTGGAATATTCTATAATAATGAAAGTTAGTGTTATATCGGAACTATGAACTGGTGAAACCTGTGCAGGGCAGAAGTGATACAGTAGGGTACAGATTCTTTCTGTTATGCATGATGATAATGACACTATAAGAAAAGCTGATTGATATAGAAAATAGAATGAGGACTTTCAGTTTTTGAACAGTAGACATACCAGAGGAACTGGAGCTGATCAGAAATTGGTTGTATATTCAGAGAATACTTTCCAGAATTGAGGGAGCAAAATCAGCATCTTTAAAAAAATAACTATAAAAAGTGTCTGAGGAACAATCCTGAACAGAAAAAGCAACTCTTTTCCTTCCTTTTGTGATTAAACTTCCGTGATGCAAGATGGGTTTGTTTTGTTCTTTGATGCCTTCTTCATCTGCTGCTAAATCCCAGCATCTGATTGCCTGCCTGGCAGCCTGGCAGACACATAATAAAAGGATTCCTGTAACTGACCTAGGAGAAGGATTGGAGGCTATCACTAAAGACTTTTGACTGTGATTGTGGAGAAGGAATTTAGGGAAGAGACAGACGATAGTCAGCCACAGTGAATGGGCATACATGGCCAAGTTAACTTTGTCCTTTGGTGGCAAAGTATTTCTCCTCCTGTGGATCTTGGAATAATCTTATTCATCTTCAAAGACCCACAAGGATCTCCTTTACAAGGGACACTCTTGGCTTAAAAGAGACAAGAGAAAGAGGCCTTTGCCAGGGAGGTGGGCTATAGCAATTTAAAACTGGGTGAGGAATTAGTCAATAAATTGTGAGACCAGACTGTGGCTTATATAAAGGGTTACAGACAAGACAAATCGGTGAAAACTGCAATGCACCTGAGTTCCATTTGAAGGATGCTTCTATAGTTTACTAATTAAATAGGAGAAATTATCAGGTGGAAAAAGTGAAAATAGTCCTGTTCTATAAAATACCAGTGTTCAATGTGATAAATAGTAAGAAACTTAAGATTATAGCTTCTGGTTTAGTTTAAAAGGAAATGAAACATTTTTTACTGAAATCACAAATGGTTCGAGGAAGGAGGTTCATAATATTAGAGGGAAATGGAGGGTGATTTAAAGACATCAATTATAAGGCTAACTGTAAACCAAAATGTCATTAACTCTTATTTACGAAAAAAGGCGAAGCAGTACCCATCTGTTCCTTAGAGGAGACACAGTAAAAATAATCAGGAACTATAAATAGAATGAAAAGGAAAGTAAAATTCATTTTGCAAGGGCTACTTTTATTGTTAATAACTAATTCCATAGCATTAAGTGTTAAGACAGATAAACAAGTTTACTGCAAATAACAAAAGGGACATTCAACAACAAATATCTGGTAATCCTACCCAAAAAGATAGGGAGTATTAGGGATGTCATCAAAGGGTGTTGATGACTCTTCCAGTTTGAATGAGCTAGATAGAACTTGTCATATTTTGGAAGGTTAAAATATTTGGAGACTGCGGTTTTAATGTTTTAAAGGAAAAGGCTATTTGAGTAGTGGAAGGCTGGACCTCCGTGTGCTATAGAGATGGGTGTTAAGTGTTGGGGGTAGCAGATAGGAACGACCAGTTCTTCAGGAAGCCTCCAGGGGCTTTTCCTCCACCCACTTGCTGCCTGGATTCGTGGAAGTGCCTGTGAGTGGAAGCTTTGGGGATAAAATCCTCCCTGCTAATGAGATGAGAAAGCTGATTAAGCTCTAGTTGGGTTTAGTAAGTCTGACACCAGAGGCTGCCCAGGGGAAGTGTGTGCTCGTGGGAATTATCTTGGGCAGCAGAAGGCCCATACGGATAGGAAAGAAGGGCCCGCAGAGAGTTTTGAGATGAAAAATACATTTTTGGTTTTATATTAATTCATGTTCATATTATTTCAATTATGAGAAAACGTTTTCCTGACTGGGTATAGTGTATTCTCTCTTTTAAGATTCTAGTATATGGGGCATCTGGGTTATCATACAGTGTACGGAGTATCACGGAGTGTATGGATTATTGCATATATGGATTGTAGTTTATGGGCTGGTATTCGAAGTGTCTGCAGACCATCAAGCTTCGGCATCACCGGCATCTGTCTGCACCAGGTGGGGATCTGGTGCACAGATGAGTTGTGTGCACACTAAAGTTTGAGAAGCACTGGTGTAGTGGCTGAAATATATGGGCTTTGGAGAGAGTCTGCCTGTTCACATTCCAACTCCCTGCCTTGACCTTGGCCAGCTTTTCTAAATGTCCTAATCCACTGTGTCTTCATCTATAAATACTGATAATAATGATCCTTGTCATGTAGAAGTATTTTAAATGACATAACATGGGTAAAGCACTAGTCTTTTAATTGCCTATGAAATGTATTTTATTAGTAATTATTCAGATTTATTATAGAAATTTAGACAAAAAATAGAAAGAATAACTTACAGTTCTACCATCTAGAGACTGTTAACATATTGCTTTGTTTTCCTTGATTTTACGTAGTTATTGTCACACTGAGAATGTATTTCACATCCTGCCCTTTTCACTTGTGAAAATAACATAAGCATTTTTCCATGTTAAAATAATCTGGGAGAACAAAGTAGTCTGACATCACAGAATGACTGAGTGTGTTCTTCGATGTTAGTTATAGAAGTCATCTAACCTGACCAAGTCAGGGACGCGCTCTCAGCTCATTTCCTTGTCTGTACGTGGGCATGATATAATTGTCCCGTGAATTTTACTTTGTAGTTGTGAGAATCGTGTGGGTGAAAACAGCTAGTAAATGGTAAAACGCTGTGCACATGTATTTTATTGTAAGTAGATGGTCGTAATATGTAGGAAAAGCCTAAAAACATAAATACTCATTGGTTCCACTATTCTACTTCTAGAACTTTATCCTAGTTAAATAGGTTGGGATGTGTACAGAGATTCAGCTACAAAGGTATTGAGGCAGGATTGCTCATCAAGGTGAAAAACCGAATAGTAACAAACTGCCTGCTTGTAAAGAGTTATCACGTATCAGAATGCTAAAATCTGTAGACAGTAGGAAGGATGCTGTACATCTGCATGTGACTATTTGTATTTAAATTACTTAAGATAAAATAAAATTAGAAATTCAACTTCTCAGTCACACTGGGCATATGTCACATGCTCAGTAGCTACGTGTGGCTGAGACACTTGTCATTTTCATCATTATTGCAGAAAGTTCTGTTGGATGGTACCACTCTAGAAGAATAATTAATTTTTAGGGGGGATTCATAATGTCACTTCTTTCATGACAACAGCTTCTGTTTTAATTTTGCATTCATAGGAGATTAGAAAGGAGGTTGATTTGTCGATATTTCTGATACATGGAATTCAGAACTTGTTGGTTGTTATTATTTCTTCTTGAAGACTCTAGAAGCATATGGGAAAATGATGATTGTTCAGAAATCATTGGTTTTGGAAATGGCATTGATGCTTATGTTGAATTCTGAAATCTTCAAAGATGTTTTCTCAGTTTTCTTCTCTCTCATGAAGGCAGTTGACTTCTTGTTCACATAGCTACACAGTGCTGGAAACATAGTAGGGGTTATAGACATTTGCCTACTAAATGAATGAAGGAAAGATGGAATGGTAAGGAAGTACACATTTTCTCTTTTAAGTTTGTTTATAGAAGAATAATTCTGACATGGAAAGACTCTTTGTAAAACAGAATGATGCAAATTTGTGATGTGTGCGTGTGTGTTTATGTGTGTATGTCTGGTATGAATTGTCCCTGAGTGCTTGTGACACAACATCCCATTGTTGTATTTTTCTCAGTTCAGTACAATCTGGCTCCAAGTGCCTCTCCTCACCGAGAGCTAGAGAGTTGGTGTAAATCAATTGTTCCATTCCTCCTTCTCTGGTAGATTCTCTCAGGACCCCTTTGTCCTCTTAGGACTCTTGGGTGGCTGGCATGGCCACCTGTGTGATACTAGTCTTTTGTCCCAAGGCTTGCTGCCTCATGTTGGACCTTCTTGTCTTCTGCACACTTCAGTCCACCTCCTCCTATAAGTTCACTGCCTCCCACAATGTACAGCAATGATTTTCAGAGGGTGAGAGAGAGAAGGTCTTCTGTCTTCTCCCCCGTGGGGTGAACCAACACAAATAAATATCCCTTGCCCTGACTTCCGTGGAAAATGGTGTCAGTGGCTTACAGATCCTTTGTTTCTTTGTTGGATTTTTAGCAAATGATTGCGACCAGCTCATTCCCTTCTCACAGCTGAATGCAGTCTTGTGTGGTGGATGTCCTTATTTCCTGGCTGATGTGACTATTGAGTGAAGTGTGGCTGTGCTTATGGGTGGTTTCTCAAAGAAAGCCTCCCTTCACCCTTCTGAACTCTGTCAGTGCATTTCCTTCTCTAGAAAGCTGTTCTTCCAGATTCATCTCCCGACCACCGAATTAATCTTCCTTTCTGAATGGCTGCCTCTATTTTATGTTTGTTCATTTGCTCAATACCTTAACACATGGTATTGCAATCTATTTATGCTTCTTCACTATACTTCAGTGATTATGTAACGCGGATCATTATAAGAGTAACCTGGGTGCTTTAACAATATGTATTTTTAAATTACTTTAAATTTTGAAACCTTTGGAACATCATAAAATATTGAGAATATTATATTAAGTACTAGTGTAGCTCTCCCAGAGATTCACGAGATTTTTAACGTTTGCCATGTTTACGTCAGTCTTGTTTTAAGAAAAATATATTATGGATACTATTAAAGACTCTTCCTCATCCTGTTACTTTCTCCCCTGCCCCAGAGGTCACCACTGTCCTCTACTTGGCACAGTATTCTTTCTGTCCATGTTTTTAATCGTTGGCCACATATTTGTGCATCTATGAGTCTCTGTAGATTACATCATACTGCCCGTTTACTTCTGCAACTTGCTTTTTTAATTTAACCTTATAATTTTGTGGTGCATTCACGTTGCCACATATAGATTTAGTCTGTTTTAACTGAGGAAGTCATTGTGTGACTGTATGCTGTTTGTTCAGTCACCTGTTAACAGGACACAGAGGTTGTCATGGACGTGTGCGACGAGTTCTAGTGGATATCCTTCTAGAACATTGGTTATATTGAAGAGTCGGTACCAAGCAAGATGCTAGAAGAGGAATCTGGAGAATTCCAGATATATTTTAGTTCTGCTACTAGTTCAAACAGCTCATCTCACATTCTATTTTTGTCTCTACAGAAAGTGCCTTTTCTACCCTAAATTTTGGATTGAAAAGGGTAAATCCATCCTTCGGGGCCATCATGAGGTCTAAGTGACTGATGATAATTTTCCATATGTGGGCTCTGCCCTGACTTCAAGGGAATGAAGAACAGCTTGCTTTTGGGAGGCTCATTAGGTTTCCTGGGCTCTCTGGAGCACTGCCTTTTAAATGAGTTCTTACGGTGAACTAAAGATCCTCAAAGATTTTGAAATAAAATGCCTTTTTCTCTAAGTTTTTAGGGGAAGTCACACTGACTGTTCCCTTTCTGTTTAAATAATTTTCATTCATTTGAGAGATGGATTGTGAGAGCAGAATGGAGAGAAATTAAAGTCCCTTTACACCGAGTTCTTTGCTTTTGCAAAAGACCCTTTCATTGATTATGAACACATGGGGCTGGGGGACAAACTGGAGTGTAAAAGGCTGGCTTTGTAAAATAAATAAATAACAGTGTCACTTGGAAATGACAGTCTGAGTTGAAGATATGGAAATAATTTGGTAAAGACTTAAATCAAAAGAAGACATAATCAAAACAACACAGAGATCATAAGTACAAAGATGTAAATGTTAATGGGAGAACAAAGTAGGGTCATATACTGACAGCCAGTAAGAACTGTGGGGGATGAAGGATGCGGCCCCAAAGACAATGGATTTAGCTTCTACAGGGTTAGAATTTTGATAACTTGACTGCTTTGATTTTCCTGAAATCTTGGGATGGACATACTTTTACGTATGCACACACACACAGCTGCGGTCCTAGGAAGAAATTCAACATTGAACATAGGAGGTCTTCATACTGTACCTGCATATGCGCTATTTTGAATTTGGGTTCATGTCACTGGATTTTTGGGACAATTATTTTTGTTGGCTGACTTGTAAGGCATTGTGGTAGGTGCTGTTGGATATCCAGGGCTTTTCCCTGCTCTTAAGGAATTAAGGGTATAGAAAGAGAGGGAAGATGTGCACAGAGGTCTGAGTAAGGCATTTTCTGGTGCTTTGGTGAATGGTAGGGCCAGCAGTGCGGCAGGGAGCAGACGCTGCCGGAGTTCAGAGGAGAACCACATTTCTTCCTGCTGTGATGGGTGAGAATGGCCCTGAAGGCAGTCCCTGATGTGAGCTGGGAGGAAAGGGGAGTCCAGAGGCTGGAATTCTCGGATGGTGTGGGCAGAGCCCCAGAGCGGGTACTGTAGGCAGTGTATTCAGGCCCTACAAATACTACAATTTTGTTGGAGTCTCGAGGAGCAGTGGGAGATAAAACAAGAAAAATGGCATTCTCCACTATGAATCCTCCTCCTCCCGAGAATGGTTCCAATTATTGGGCACTTACAGTGAAGTGCTTCAAGGAAAAAAAAAAAACCCACCAAGTAATTCTGGCAGAGGTCTCTGTATTTTGCAGCTGCCCTTTTGTAAGAAGGATTTTCCGCAAATAAAACAATTTTTTTTTTAAAAAAAGACTACGGAAAGTGCTGTACACACTGTTTTGTTGAATCCTCTCAAGTCCTCTATGATATAAGACTGTCACGATTGCTACTTTACTCTGTAGGAGGCTGCTAAGGGGTCTGGTGTGTTGCTCTAGAAGATAGGTTGAAATCCCAACTCCCACGACCCCAGAATGCGACCTTATTTAGGAATAGGATTGTCATGGATGGAACTTGTTTAATTAAGTGAGAACATACAGGAGTAGGGGGCCCCCGGATCCAATATGACTGGTGTCCCTATAAGAGAAGAAGAGACAGGCCCGAGTGGAGAACACCATGTGTCGATGGAGGCAGAGGTTGAAATGCTGCAGCTGCAAGCCAAGGAATGCCAAGGATTCCTGGCAAACCACCAAAAGATAGAAGAGATGAGGAAGGATGCTCCCCCACGGGTTTCTGAGAGAGCACAGCCCTGCTGACCCTTCGATTTCTGACTTCTTGCCTCCAGAACTGTGAGACAATAAATTTCTGTTGTTTTAAGCCTCCTAGTTTGTGGTACTTGGTACCGCAGCCCTAGGAAATTAAGTCAAAGGCTGAGGCTCAGAGAAACTAAGCAGCTGGCAGGGATCCTGAGCAAGAGGTAGGCTGTGAGCCTTTGGGTTTTCTGTCTCCATAGTCCATGCTTTGATGGGTAGGAGGGGGTCAGGGACTACAGATGCCAAGCTAAGAGTGTGGGCTTTGTGTGGTCAGCATTGTGCAGCCTTTGCCCTGGCCAAAGCTCTGCTTAGAAAGGCTGTGTTCGGGCTCCCATTTGGAGGCTGTGCTGTAGGCTGAGTGTTGTAAGAGCCTATTCTAGGCTGTCAGTACAGGTTGGGGTGAGGATAGGGGGAGGCCTAGGTTTGGTAACCTTTGAGAGAGCAGTTTCACTTGGATGGTGAGAGCAGAAGTTGGTTTATAAATTCGGTTTAGGAAATTGAGCCAGGGAGGAAGTGAAGGCAGCGAAGCATCACCGAGTAGCATAGTCCAGCAATTCCCAGATGTGGAGTTTATGGGCCAGTAACATAATGAAAAATAAAACAAAGTACAAAGCAAAAAAAGTTGGGCTTCTGACATTGGGTCATCTACTTTTATTTGATCAAATGAAAGCAATTAAAAAACATCACCCTCTACAATCACCACCGTTTTATAAAAGATCTTACTACAAAAATGTAGGACTGGCTTTTTTTCAGAATAAAGGATGATCCTTTGAATGGAATAAGTTTAGTTCTATGAAAAACTTGTAGAGAGAAACTGGGGAGGGCTCTTGTGAATATAGAAGAGGGTAAAAATGCCAGAGAGAGGAGTAAGGGTACAGAAATGAGGGGTGGATCTAACATTTATTTAGTACCTGCCAGGAGTGTGTTATGAGTGTTATATCTTTTAATCCCATATGAAGTGTTTGGGAGCAGAGGCACAATTATTCCCATTTTGTAGATAAAGTAACTGAAGCTTAAGGGATTTGATGTTTGTGTTACCTGACAACCAAGTTGCAGAGTTGAGGTTCAGACTGAGGGTCACAGCCTCTTTTATTTTTCTCTTCAGAGTCTTAGTTTGCCAGGGAAGCTTTGCCATGACAAGTTGCCATACCATAGATTGGCTTAAACAACAAGCATTTGTTGTCTCATGGTTTGGAAGGCTAGAAGGCCAGTGTCGGGGTCTGGAGGGGCCATGCTTTCTCCCTGAAGCCCCTGGCATTCTGGTGCTGGCTTGTCAGAGTCCTTGGGGCCCGTTGGCCTGCAGCTCTGCCTACATCACATGGTGATACCCTGGTCTCCTTCTGAGTGTTTCTCTGAAGTCTCTTATAAGGCCTCCAGTCGCAAGGATTAAGGCCACACACTCAGCTCAGCCACACATCAGTGGGATCTAAGAAGATCCTGTTCACAAATGAGTCCACACCTTCACTGATAATACATCTTCTGAGGGTCCTGTTTGCAGACTGGTTCACACCCACAGGAACACAGATTAAATTTAACAACATGTCTTGTTGGGTTACATGATCCAGTCCACCATATGTGGCTTTTTGGCACTGGGATGGGGTTGATATACTATGTTGGAACCTTTTCCATTATTTATTTAATTTAGAGTAGGAGTGATGTGTGTCAAGGCACTATTGTTTCTCCCTTTGAAACTTACTGAGCTGATTGTCTTATAATGTTGTGACAGGTTTGGTTGGTCAGATTCCTAAAGTGTGTCCTCATTATTTGGTAACTGGTAGATGGGACTTGATGTTCAGATTTCCATTTTATGAACCGACCTTTCCTAAATGCATCTGGTATCTCATCAAATCCTCGGCTCAGCCTGACAACTTATAGTCAGGTTTCCATCATGGAATCTGGGTGATTTACATGAGGCACCTACCCTGGAGCTCATCCATTCGGGAAACAGAGGCACAGCAAGAGGGAGGGAAATCCCCATTGTTCTGGTCCCAGCCAATATTCGAACTCTGGCCCCTGCCTTCTCGGTCCAGGGGATCCTGTCATGTATACACATGGAGGCTTCTGTGCTTGCAGTGGTGTGAACCCCACAGGGCTTTCCTGAAAACTCACAATGGAATCTTTGAACAGCTGCCTACAGATTTTCAGCCATTTTTCTTTTTTTAATGGAAGCTGTGACTGGCTAGTTGGTTAATGGGTCCCAGGTTCTCTCAGGCCACTTACTTCCTAATTTTCAAGCATTTCCATGGAGAAAATCCACTCTGCAGGAGCTTATGACTTAATGAGCTCAAAGTCAGTCTCAAATTGTGGGCAGCAGCTTTGATCGCCGTGATGGGCATTTTGGTTTCCACTGTAGGGAAATGGGGAAACGGCTGTGCCCCATGATTTATTAATTGCTTCCTTGGCTGACTTGCCTGGCTCTCCTGGGAAGCCCCAGTGTTCGAGCTGCTCTAGATTCAGCCTCAGCTCAGGATTTTATCTCTTGAAATGGCCTAGGGTGCTTTCAGGGCTTCATTTCTGGAAGTTTTTACTTAGCTGGAAGGCAGCCAGATGTTGAAACCAGAGGTGTACACCTTGAGTAAAACCCTTTCCTGCTTTCAAAGCAGCTCTGGGGCTTCTGCTTGGTGGGAACCAGCCCCACCAGGGCAGAGGCATGTGGGGCCCACGTATGGGGGGAGTTTTATCAGAGGGACCCACTGGTAGAATATGTACATCAGCGCTTTGGTACTGAGTCCTGGTTTGTTTGTTTAAGAAGTCTTAACAATACATCAACCCTAAGGATGCCGGCCTGTTAGCTTTGGTTTCTTGCTTGTGGTTTTTGTTTTTATGGGGAGTAAAGAAGCTAGGACTGATCTGGGAAGAAGCCTGCTGTGCAGGAGGAAACTGCTCCCTTGTGTGCCTAATAAAGCCAAGAGCTGCTGCTCACTGAGCGCTTACCAGTGCAGTTATATTCTCTTTAATCCTCTCAACAATTTTTTAGGTGGGCAAAATGGGTGCACCCCATTTTACAGATGAGTAAACCAAGACTTAGAGGTGTTAAGCATCTTGCGTCAGGGCCACTGAGCTTGTATGTGGGGACAGACAAATCTGGAATTGCATGACAGTGCTGCCAAGCCCGTGCTTGAGTTTTCATCCCTAAGTGGGCAAAGTGGTGGCTGTCAGATGTCAATTATCTAGGACTTCCAAATGAGCAGGTTAGTCTCAGGAGGAGGTTACCTATTTGCAGTTTGATCAGCGTCAAATCCTGGGTTCCACCAGTTTTTCCGAGGGACTCTGGGGAGCACTTGCTTTTACTGAGGAGATGTGGGTATTTTCTGATATTTTTCTCTCCGGGAGATCTCAGTAAGGGATGGAGATGTAAGGTCATCTCTTCCCTTTAAGCAAGGCACGTAGATAATCAAGAACCAAGTACCGTTCCACAGAGAAGTCAGACAACTCGCTCAAAGTTGGACTGTATTTGGGGAAAGGCTGACAGGAAGAAAAATGATGAAAGGGTGCCGTTTTTTCCTGACCTCTCTCACCTGGTCTGTTCCTTTCTGTATCCTTTAAGACTCTTACCTCACCTGAGCTCCCCTCCTTGACTTTGGTTCTCAGCTAAGAGGAAGAATATGTGTAGTTAGGGAGAAGGCAGCAGGGGTCAGGTCTTGGAAAGGACATTTTTCCAAGGACATTGAAAATCCAGTGAGATTTTTATTGAAGGAGACATGACCAGTTGAACACTTCAAAGATAAATCTAACAACAATGGGGAGGATGGGTGGGCTGGGGAGTTACCTGGTGGGCATTCAAAGCAGCTGGGAAAGCTGGTGGCCTGGACGAGGGTGGTGCCGTGGAGATGGAAGAAGTGGATGGATTCTGGAACAGTGTAGAGGTAGCTTCGGTGGGGCCTTGTAATCAGTTGTTGGTGTGTAGGTAGGGGTCGGGGAGGTGGGGGACGGAGCTAAGAGAGCTTCGGGTTTCTGCCTGAGTGTTTGGTCGCTCGTTCTCTGGGCTACAGGGGACACTGAAGAAGCTGTTGGGGTGGGGGATGATGAGTCCGAGTTGTCATGAACAGACATCCTCTAGGCGGCTGGATTTTGTATCTGCGGCACAGAAGAGAGATCTGGGCAGGGATGGAGATTTGGAAGTCGTCAGCATCTAGATGGCTGTTAAGCGACAGGTATTGATGAGATAGGGCCATAGAGCAGGAGAGATGAACTCTGTTGAGCTTTTCAGGAAGGCACCGCCAAAGGAGATGATGACCGTGAATGAATGGCCATAATGGTGCACCAAAAAACCGAGGGGAAGGATGTTTCAAGATGGCAACTCAAGACCTGGACCCGGGGTTGAGAAACAGATTTGGAACGTGTCAGAATGATGGAGAAGTGGAGGAGATAAGTCAGGGAGAGTCTCCTGGCGGAAGAGCAGGCAACCAAGAGGATCTACAATGGCTTCTAAAAGTTTAAAAACATGGTTGTTAAATTAGTAATGTATGTCATGGTATAAAATTTGAAAGGGAATGCAGTGAAAAGTAGTTATCTTTCTTACCCCTGCCATCTCACTGCTCAGTTCAGCAACTAGTTCTCTAGTCCAGTGGAAACCAGCACTCAGATTCTTGTGTGTTTTTCCAGAGATAACTGTTTATGTACGTTTATGTCTCTGTGTGTGTATAAATACAAATTTATATATATCGTGTGTATATGTATATATTTTTTTACAAAGCTTGTAGCATACCATATATACTGTTCTTGCAACTTATATGTATTTAATGATAAGAATTTATTCTTTTGAAAAGGAAATACCAACCATATCGTTGAAAATTTTAAAAAGTACAAGTATGCACACAGTGAAGTCTCCTTTACACCCTGGCCCCCCGGGTCTCCTCCGCAGAGGCACCTTGGGTTGTTTTGTTTTGGTTGTTTTGTTACTGTTTTTTATTCTTCCTTTTTTATTAGAGAAATTGTAGGTTTACAGAAAAACTATGCATAAAATACAGAGTTCCTATATGCCAACCTATTATTAACACCTTGCGTTAGTGGGGTACAATTGTTACAATTCATGAAAGTATATTTTTATAATTTTACTATTAACTATAGTCCATCATTTACATTAGAGTTCACCATTTGTGTGGTACTGTTCTATATTTTTTTAAAAAAACTTTATTCATATTTGCAAAATCCCATTGGGGGAATGGCGAGAAAGGGAGAAAATTCAACTTCCCCACGTGGAGAATTCCTGATATTCTCACAAACAGTGGAGAGAACCAAAGCAATAGACCAAGCCCTCAATCTTGGGGTTTATTCATATGAAACTTATCCCCACAAAGAATAGGCTAAGCCTACTTAACATTAGGCCTAAGAGTCACCCCGGAGAACCTCTTTTGTTGCTCAGATGCGGCCTCTCTCTCTCAGCCAACATGACAAGCAAACTCACTGCCCTCCCCATCTCAGCGTGGGACATGACTCCCAGGGGTGTGGACCTCCCTGGCAATGTGGGACAGAAATCCCAGAATAAGCTGGCCTCAACATCAAGGGATTGAGAAAACCTTCTAGACCAAAAGGGGGAAGAGAGAAATGAGACAAAATAGAGTGTCAATGACTGAGAGATTTCAAACAGAGTCAAGAGGTTATCCTGGAGGTTATTCTTATGTATTATATAGATGGCACCTTTTTAGTTAAGGTATATTGGAGAGACTGGAGGGAAGTGCCTGAAAATGTAGAGCTGTGTTCCAGTAGCCATGTTTCTTGAAGATGATTGTGTAATGATATAGCTTTCTCAATGTGACTGTGTGATTGTGAAAACCTTGTATCTGATGTTCCTTTTATCTATGGTATGGACAGATGAGTAAAACATAGGGATTAAAAATAAATAAATAATAAGGGGAACAAATGTTAAAATAAATTTAGTGGATTGAAATTCTAGTGATCAATGAAAGGGATTGATAAGGGGTATAGCAAAAAATAGGGGAACCAAAGTCTAAAATATATTGGGTAGATGGAAATACTAGCAATCAGTGAGAGGGAGGGGTAAGGTTTGTGGTATGTATGAGTTTTTTTCTTTTTATTTCTTTTTCTGAAATGATGCAAATGTTCTAAGAAATGATCATGGTGATGAATATGCAGCTATATGATGATATTGTGAGTTATTGATTATATACCAAGAATGGAATGATCATATGGTAAGAATGTTCATTTTTGTATGTTGCTATGTTTAAAAAATATTTAAAAAGTTGAAATAAAAATAAATAAAAGAAGAATGTGTTGTATGTTGTTTATCAATGAAAATATAAAAAAACAACTTTATTCTAGTAACATATATACAACTTAAAATTTCCCCCTTTAACCATGTGCAAGTATGTAATTCAGTGCTGCTAATTACATTCATAGTGTTGTGGTATTGTCACCACCATCCATTACCCAACATTTTCCATCAGCCCAAATAGAAACTCGTAAAATGTATACATTAACTTCCCATTCCAATTCTCATCCTGCCCCTGGTAACCTATATTCTAATTTCTGACTCTTGACTTTCCTTATTCTAATTATTTCATATTAGTGAGATCATACAATATTTTCCCCCTTGTGTCTGGCTTATTTCACTCAATATGATGTCGTTAAGGTTCATCCATGTTGTTGCATGTATAAAAGGACTTCATTCCTTTTTTATGACTGAATAATATTCCATTTCATGTATACATCACATTTTTAATTATCCATCCATTGATTGATGGACACTTTGATTGTTTCCACCTTTTGGCAATTGTGCATAATGCTGTTATGAACCTTGGTGTGAAAATATCTGTTTGACTCCCTGCTTTCAGTTCTTTTGGTTATACACATACCTAGAAGTGGGATTGCCAGGTCATATGGTATTTCTATACTTAACTTTCTGAGGAACCAACAAACTGTCTTCCATAATGACTGCACCATTTTACGTTCCCACCAACAATGAGTGAGTGTTTTTTTTTCTCCACAACCTTTCTAGCACTTGTAATTTTCTGTTTTTTTTTTTTAATAGTAGCCATTCTAGTGGGTGTAAAATGACATTTCATTGTGGTTTTGATTTGCATATCTCCAATGACCAATGTTGTTGAGCATCTTTTCATGAGCTCTTTGGCCATTTCTGTACCTTCTTTGGAGAAATGTGCATTCAAGTCTCTTGCCCATTTTTAGATTGGGTTGTTGTATTTTTCTTGTTGAGTTGTAGGATTTCTTGATATATTCTGGATATTAAACCCTTATCAGATGTATGGTTTTCTCCCATTATGTAGGTTGTTGTTTTACTTTCATGATCAAGTCCTTTGTGGTGCAAAAGTTCTTAATTTTGATGAGGTCCCATTTATCTATGTTTTTGTTTGTTGCTTGTGCTCTGGGTGTAAAGTCTAAGAAACCACTTCCTAACACAAGGTCCTGAGCATGCTTCCCTATGTTTTCTTCTAGAAGTTTTATAGTTCTGGTTTTTATATTTGGGTTTTTGATCCATTTTGAGTTGATTTTTATATATGGTGTGAGGTAAGGGCCCACTTTAATTTTTTTCTTTGCATATGGACATTCAGTTTTCCCAGCACCGTTTATTGAAGAGAATTTTTCTTGATGTATATATGTATTGTTGTATATGTACAACAATATGTATGGGTACATCATGAATTATTTAACCTATCTTCTATTGCTAGACAGATTGATTCGCATCTTTGCTATAACAATGTCATACATATGTCATTTTGAATATCCACAGAAGTGGAGTTGTTGAGTTGAAGAGTTAAGTGCATTGGCTATTTGATGGTACCTCTTAATTGTCCTCCAAGGGAGGGTGCTGGTTTCCCCTCTGTCTTCTACCGTGCTGTGT
This sequence comes from Myrmecophaga tridactyla, assembly GCA_004026745.1. NCBI lineage: Eukaryota > Metazoa > Chordata > Mammalia > Pilosa > Myrmecophagidae > Myrmecophaga > Myrmecophaga tridactyla. Next base: position 15,228 of record PVIY010025104.1, read on the forward strand.
TATCAAATATTTTATCAGTGTCTCATTGTATTTCTCTTTGATTGAATGTGTATCTTTTCACAAGAGCCCCATCTAGTTTCTTTTCTATGAATTGTTCATATTCTCTGTTCCTTTTTCTACTCAGTAGTCAAGCTTTTCCTCACTGATATATAAAAGCTACTTATTTATTAAGGAATTTAGCCCTTTGTGTTAGAAGTTGCAGATATATTTTCCATTTTAGTCAGATTTAACTTTCATGGCTTCTGGATTTTCAAGTCTCAGTTAGAAAGATCTTCCTCATTCTGAATTACATATTAAAAACTTTTGTGTTTTCTCCTTTGGAATTGACTTTTCATATGTAAATCTTTCAATATCTGGAATTTATTTTGGCGTCATGTGTGAATCAGGGATCCAGCTTTACTTTTTTCTGCTTGTTCCACTCATTTTTTGAGTAATCCATCTCCTGTCCACTGATGACCTGTATTAGTTTTCTGTTGTATGTAACAATATTATCACAAATGTAGTGTCTTGAAACAGTGCACACTTACCTCAATTTCTTTGGTTCAGGGGCCTGGGCACAGCTTAACTGGGTGCTCTCCAAGTCTGCAATCAAGAAGTTGGTTAGGGCTGCAGTTTCATCTGAGTCCTGACTGGGAAAGGATCCACTTAGAAATTCACGTGGTAATTGGCAGACTTCACTTCCTTGCAAGCAGCTGGACTGAAGTCCTCATTTTCATGCTGGTTCATGTCTAGTAGCCATCCTCAGTTCCTTTCCTTGCCATGTAGACCCCCACATGGCTGCTTTTTCTACCAAGCTGGAAAGAGAAAGGAAGTGTTCAAAAAGGTGAACTCTGTCATCTCATGCAATATAGTCATTACATCCCTTTGCCTTTGTCATGTTCTGTTCATTGGAAGCAATTCACATGTCCCACCAACACAAGGAGTGGGGAGTCATGCAAGGGCGTGAATATCAGGAGAGAGGGACCATAAGGACCTTCTTAAAAGTCTGCCACCCTCCTTTTTTTTTTTAATGAAATATAACATATATACATAAAAGCAATATATTTCAAAGTACAATGTAACAAGTGGTTATAGAACAGATTTCAGAGTTGGTATGGGTTGCAGTTCCACAATTTTAGGTTTTTCCTTTTAGCTGTTCTAAGACACTGGAGACTGAAAGAAATACCAATAGAATGATTCAGCAGCTATACTCATTTGTTAAATCCTTTCTTCTCTGTTATAACCCCTCCTTCTCCTTTAATCTTTCTCCTAATCTTTAGGGATATTTGGGCTATACCCATTCTAACTTTTTTATTTTGATAGGGGTGTTGCTAATATGGGACAAGGGGATGGAACTAGTTGATGGTCTTGGAGAGGCTGGCCCCTTAGGATTTCAGAACTTATCTGGCTTTAGGAACCATCTGGAGGTTGTAGGTTTCTGGAAAGTAATCTTACTGTGTGAAACTTTTGTAGAATCTCAGATAAAGCCCCATAGATTCTTTAGGGTTGGCAGGAATGGTTTTGGTTGGGGGTTGGCAAACTCTGGTAAATAGCAGTAGTTAGCTGAACCTAGTTTAAGAGTAGCCTCCAGAATAGCCTCTTAACTCTGTTTGGTTTTTCTTAGCCACTGATACCTTGTTTTGTTACATTTCTTTTCCTCCTTTTGGTCAGGAAGGCATTATTGATCCCACTGTGCCAGGGCCAGGCTCATCCCTGGGAGTCATATCTCGCATTGCCAGGGAGACTTTCACCCTTGAATGTCATGTCCCACATAGTGGTGAGGGTAATGATTTTACTTGCAGTTGGGTTTAGAGAGAGAGAGAGAAGCCACATCTGAGCAACAAAAGAGGTTTTCTGGAAGTTACTCTTTGGCATAACTGTAGGTGGACTTAGCTTCTCTGCTACAGAAATAAGCTTCACAAGAGCAAGCCTCAAGATCTAGGGCTTGGCCTATTGATTTGGGAGTCTGTAGTGTTTGAGAAAGTATTAGGACTTTCCCTGGTGGTTAAGCTTAATAGTTTCATATTTTTTGTCCCCACTCTTTAAGGAACTTTGCCAATACTTTTTAATTATCTGCTCAACATACTCTGGGATGCATCCAAGTATTATATTAAGCTCTACAGAAATACAAGCCCTCATTACCATCCTGGGCTCCATGTGTTTGGGTTGTGTTCTAGTTTGAAAGCTGCTGGAATGTGATACATCAGAAACAAAACAGCTTTGAAAAAGGGGAACTTAATAAGTTGCAAGTTTACAGTTCTAAGGCTGTGAAAATGTCCAAATTAAAGCAAGGCTATAGAAATATCCAATCTAAGGCATCCAGGGAAAGATACCTTGTTTCAAGAAAGCTGATGATGTTTAAGGTGTCTCAACTGGAAAGGCATGTGGCGAACATGGTGACATCTGCTAGGTTTCTCTAGCAGGCTTCTTGTTTCATGAAGCTCCCCTGGGGGTGTTTTCCTTCTTCATCTCTAAAGGTCTCTGGCTGCATGGGCTCTCGTGGCTCTCTGGCTCTTTCCTAAATGGTCCCTGTTGAAGGCATCCAATAAGCAATCTCACCTTGAATGGTGGAGAAACAGCTCCATGCAAACCATCTAATCAAAAGTTACCACCCACAATTGGGTGGGTCACATCTCCATGGATAATCAAAAGCTCCCACCCAGCAATATTGAATGAGGATTAAAGGACATGGCTTTTCTGGGGTACACTACAGATTCAGATTGGCATAGGTTGTTTCTATGAGCTATCCAGCCATGCTAAGTTAGATTATGTGCTACAGAAAATTTAGGTTTTGGACAGCATAAACTTCTCATCCTTTGGTCTCAAATAGGTAAAGTTCTAAAATACTGACAACGTTATCCTCACCTGCTTCTACTTTAAATTTCTGTATATAGTTGAACCTATTTCTGGAACTCCACCAACTTTTAAGGAATGGGTAGAAGAAGAAAAGGCTGCTAAAAGATGTGAAGGAGGTACTATAAAATGTGCTCATCTTTCCTAACTCCCTGGCTTTGGAGTATAATTCTGGCCAGTTATGGATTATGATTCACTGAGTCCCTTGGCAGTTGGCTTCATTCCTTGGTGAAATTTGACACAAGGACTGTCTGTTGACTTCATGACCACACCCCATGTCTCCAGGCTGAGAAAACCTAGGAATTGCTTGGACATAGTAGAAGCTTGCAGCCTCGCTTCCATGCATTTGGCCCTGGAATTCTGTGTTTTATTAGGGATTAGGCTCATATTGATCAATACTACTTTCTGGCCATGCCACTGCTTCTAGGTGGAATCGAGTGTGTTGTTGTAACTTGAAAATGTTATCCTCGTAGAGTTCAGTAATAGGATAAGCTGTGGGGTGTTTGAGATGCTGATGGATTAGTGCCATTCCTTCTCCGTGGAGAATAAGAGCATGCAGAACAGGCATCTGGAAGAAGGATGAAAATTCTGGCAGCTGTATTCTCTCCATTTTGTTTCCCTTACACTTCCTTAAGTCAGTTTTGTTACCTAAGTTTGTGGCCAAAAAAAGAAAAAAGCCTATTTTCTTTTGCAAAAGTCATCATGGATTGAGTGGCCTGCTGGGAATAAGGATTTCTGTCATAATTAAAAGATGATGGGTTAAAGGAAGTTAAAACAAACAATACAACAATAGCAATCAGTATACAAATTGGCATGCTAACAGTATGATCTCTGGCACTGAGCTTTGGAGGGTGGGGAGATAGAGGATGATGCTGGGATCCCTGATGGAGGTTGGGGGAATGGGGCCTCCAGATGGGCTGGGCCAGAAAGCTAGCTGGAAGAGGAGGGAACAGCAAGGAGGTTTTGAAAAAGTAGAAGGGTACCAAGCTAAAAAAGAGAATTTCAGTGTTTTTTTGGATGTTCTGATGATGGTTATGAAACTTCTCAGAGCACGTGAGTCAAGACTTGAGTATTCAGGTACAGGAGAGTGGTCATTTAGAAGATGCCTTTGCAGCGTTGGAGAATTGGTTGATGAAGGGAGAGGACCTTTCTGATGTCAGATAGGAGGAGTTGGACTGGGTAGGATGGGAGCCTGTCTTTTCCCTAGGAACCTGGGGTTCTGAAAGGGGGAACTGGGCCTACACTAGAAGTAGAAAATGGAGTGGTACCCCCAGTTGGGGGTGTCTGGGTGGGAGTGAGGCAATGTTGACAATAAACCTGCCAGGTCATTCCTTAAACTTGCCACTAGTGATTGTATCTTGGTAGACTTTGAGCTTGGAAATGTGCACAGTTAGACTGTTATATGCCTTTACAATCTAACAAGCCTGATTGTGCATGTCCATCTCTGCCAGAGACTTGGAAGGCCAGTGCCCTGGTGGGAAATAGAAGGTTGGGGACAACTTGGGACTTCTGGAAAGTATCTCCCTGTAGTAGGTGGTGGGAGCTGGTGAGAGGAGCCCCTGAAGGCGGTTGTGTAGAGCAGAGAGGTGTGGAGGCCCTGAGAGAATGGATGAGAGGTATTTTTCAGAAACACTGAAATAGACGCAATCGAGAAGAGAGACGTTGGTTTATCCTGTATATACTTATTTCCACCTCTAGCTGACTAATTTGATTTCATGCCTCATCAAACTTACTGTGTTCCAGGCATGGGGTTAGACTTTTGTGGATACTGAATTGAATAAAACACAGTTTCTTGTCTTCGGGAGCTCATTCTAGTCAGAGGAGGCAGGGAATGGGACTTCCTTTCCCCAGAGAGTCTGCTTTAGTTGAATTGCATCATGCAGCAGGGTGTTCGGGAACTTAAGCCAAGTGCATCTTTGTGTGCATGGGGTTAGCTCTGTTGCTCTGGCTTTTTATTTTTCTTGGAGTCTTGGAGTTAGGCATGCTTAGGACATATTTATAAATATGTTTGGTTTGATGGTTATTGCTTTATTAAAACTCAAGCCCAAATTAACTTTATCAGTAACTTACTTTATTAGCATGAAAATTGCATCACTCAGGCATGTGCTATGCCTGTTGATTGGATTTCAGAGTAATTACGATGGGAAGAATTCAGACTTTCTCATGAGTTCCTTATTGGTGGTATTATTGTTTGAATGGGTTCTAATTTCTTAGTGTTTTTAAGTAGTTTGGCTGGGGGTGGGCGGCGGGCTGTACTTCACTGTGATAGAGTTGGCTCTCTGTTAACATCCCCTCTCTTTGCTTGCCCATCCTACCGGTCTTCCTCCAAACACTACAGCCCTGATTGGTGTGGGGTCCACCCTTCTCTCACACTCGTAGCTTTAGGGAGCTAACTCATCCCTGGTACGAGGTCCAAGCCGTCCTGGTCTGAACATGTCATGATGCTCCTGTTCTTGCCAGTATAAGTGGTGTGTGAGTGTGTGGTGGGGGGCATGAGACCAGTTCTGGTGGTAAGATGTCTGCCAGGAGATAACTGAGAAAGACTTTTGCATCTAAGATGGAAATATGTGAAAAGATTATCTACTTTTTCAAACTATAACTTGTGGGCCAAATCTTGCCTCCACCTGTTTTTGTGAATAAAGCTTTGTTAGCACACAGTCATACCCATTCATTCAGTGGCTACTTTTGCACTGCAGCAGCAGAGTTGAGTAGTTCTACCAGAGACCCTGTGGCCCACAAAGCTGAAAATTATCACGTGAGAAGTTTGCTGATCTCTCCTCTCATGCATTCTGGATGTCATGCCTGGAACTGAAACAGCCATTTTTATCATGAGGGGAGCCAGTCCAAGAACAAAACTGACAGAGTGGAAAGGTAAAAACCTGAGTCCTTGATGGGTTGAGCCATCAATGAATTAAGCCATAGTGAATTAAACTTGGATAGACCCTACTTCTTGATTCCTTGCTATGAGACAAAGTTAATCTCCTTATCATTTGTTTGTTTCTGTTACAACCCCAATCATTCTGGTACATTAATGCATTTAGGTTATCTTATGCAGATTGAATGAATGAGAAAACAAACGTTTGTTGAGCAGCTATCGTATGTCAAGGACTGTGCTAGGTGTTTTGACATTTAATTTTTGTGGCAACCCTAGAAATGGATATTCTTTCCCTTATTTTATATGGTGAATCTGAAACTCAGAAAAGTGGGGCAGATTTTCCAAGGTAAGAGCTAGGAAATGAAAGGCCAGCCCTCAACCACAAGTCCATTGACTTCGTGCTTTTTGAACTAGATGTACTTGTATTTGCTTATTTGCACTGAATCCAGAGCTAGGCATATACATTAAAAAGCACACTGATGTTCATTCTCCCTCAAGCCAACTAATTTCCTCATTTTCCCCATCTCTATGGGATTTCGCTCACGAACCTTCACTGCTCCTTCCTTCCTTCCCATCTCACCTTCAGTTGGCCCTGGAAAGATTATAGGTGGGACCTTTTGAATGTTTGACATTTTTGCTGATTCCCTTTATTTTATTGTTGAAGTGCTCATTAAATATCTGAAAACATGTAGCTATGTTAAAAAGGAAAAATCTGTAGGGTTTTTATATGGAAACTTGTTCATTTGTGGATGCCCCAAATGACCTTTTTTCTTTTGGGGATGGGGAGTGTTCTCAGACTAGAGCCCAATTCATTGGATTACTGAGCTCAGAAAATGGAGTAAGAGGCAACCAGCATCTTCCTCCTACTTGGCACCATGTATTTTGCTAAAATGTTTCTGCCATGGTTGCTTGATTGATCTCTCAACTGAAGACTAGGATTGTTACTCATTTAACAAGCAGGGAGAGTAAAGCAGGAAAGTGAAATTGCCTGGAGGAAACAAGACACATGATAGTCTTATCATAATTAGAATTGTCAATTAGGAGTGCTTCCTATCAGTCATTTCTTCCCTTTATTCCTTTTAAGAATAAATTTGGCAGTTGTATCATGCAGAATTAGGTTTGCCTGAGTGTGACAGCAAACATAAAATAACAAGCGCTTTAACTAGGCTGGAATTTATTTTTCTGTCATGTAACTATCTCCTGGAGGGAGGTAGTTTAGGGCTAGGGTGGTGGCTTCATGTCATCAGGGTTCCAGTCCCCCCTTTTTGTGTGTTGCTCTGCTAACTGCCTCATGGTCCAAGATGATTGCTTAAGTGCCAGCCATTCCTCTGAATTCCAGCCAGGAGAAAAGAGGAAGACACTAAGAAGGATGTGCTTCCTTCCTGGAAGTCAACACACACTTACATCTCATTGGCCAAAACATCGCCACATGGCCACTGTGACTACAAGAGCTTCTGGGAAATGAGCCTAAGTAAAACCAGAGGTCCTCATAGTAAATAGGAGGGAGGAAAACAGATGCTGGAGAATGTGTGCAGGGATGGACACAGGATTAATTATGACGGGAAAACGATCAAATATCAGAGCTTTGCTTCTGAAAAATTGTTTCAGGAGATGGGAGAGTGCAGGGAGAGATCGCTTCACCGACTTAGTATAATACAGGGACATGTAGCATCCTTCAGAGCAGCTTCAGCAGAGGAATAAGAGGCCTCCTGGGATAGTCCAGGCAGAGGAAGATGCTACGTTGCCTTAACGTGGTGGGACGGACAGAACAGTTGGTGGTTTCAAGCCTGAACCCCACATCACTACTCACTGCACCCAACACGCTGGTTACGAACGCTGATTTGCACAGCTGCAGATTCTTATGTGAGCAGTTCCACTGGATGTACTCCAGGAGCTTTTAAAGTGGATTTCATGAAGGCTTGTGATTCTCCAGAGTGATTCAGGGTAAGCCAGCTGGTTTAAAATAACTGGGGACACTTGCTCTTCTTTTTTTTGAGGAGGATGAGAAATAACACTAAAGTGTCTCCCCTATTGCATAAAAGGCAAAATCCACACCATAGCCCTTTGTGAACTGAATTCCTTCCTGGTCTCCAGCCTCACACCCTAACCATCCATCCTCCCACATTGTACGCTTGCGGTGCTGAATTACTCCATCCAGTCTTTGTGTAGTACAAGGGACTCCAGGGCCAACCCGTGCATTGTGTCTGTCATCCTCCTATGACATGTACTAGTTACTCCTGTGTGTGAAATGTGTTCATGCACATTTCAGCTCTTCTCGATGTATTAAGCTCCTTGGCTCAAAATGAGTTCTCTCTCACCTATCTTGGGGTCCCCAGTCCCACTCTGCTTGGGACATGATTGTTTCTAGATTGTCCCTGCATGTCCCCAGTTGCCCTAGAAGTCACAGCCCCTGTACATGTCAGTCTGGAAAAAGTTCCCCCACTTTCCTAGCTTCATGGTCTCACCCAAGCAGGAGGGCTAAGAGCAGACTATTGAGCTGGAAAAGACAGTTAAAAGGCAAAGTGATCACCTGCTGAGTCCAGGAGAGTCCCCTCATTGAAACATTTAAACTGTCAACACCCACATTCAGAATTGTTTCTCTAACAGCCCTAGTGCCTTAGGTCAGAGGGAGGAGAAAAGTTCTTTTAGCTTATATGGTGCTTATCCTTCTTAACCGAGGCACAGCTCCGTTACTTCCCTGAACTAGGACTCATTTTGGATTTTGTTCCACATTTCTCTGTTATTGCTAAATACTAGAGTTTCAAATTTGGAAAGAACTCTTTAATAAGACTGCCTGCTTCCAGTTAGTGTCTTGCATTTTCTCTCATACTTGAGTTGTTTTCCTTTCCACGCATTGTAGAATGCTGTACTTCAGATCTGTGACGTTGGTTTCATAACCATGATGAGGAAAGACAGGAAGGAGTAGGCCTAATGTGAAGAAGCCGGCCCTATCAGAAGAAGCTGATCTAGTTGCTAAATCTGGATGGTAGGCGTCAGGAAATAGGCTGATGTTGTTTATGTTCTGCCTACACTCCAGCTGGGCACGGCAAGACCTCAGAATCCCATATGGAGGGTGGCACTGTGTTTGATTTTTGGACACGGGCCAGACCCAGCAGAAGGCCTTTCTTGAGAGATATTTACAAGAAAGTGCTCAATTGCACTTCCTTGATTCGCTGCACCATCATCCCAGATAGTTTTGGGCTAAACCAACCTGCTACCTTTCTGACCGGGAGGGAACTGAAGTTGGCTTTTTTTAGCCCCACGTGTTGATGATTTGAGGGGTACCGGGCTCTCTGCTCCCTTCCTGAGGGTGGGCATGGGTGAATCTCCCTGGCCAGTGGGCAGGGTTGGAGTTGGGCTTCTTTAGATGAATCTTGAAACTTTGAGCCTTAGATCTTCTCATCCATTCATTTTATTTTATTTTTATTTTTTTTTACATGAACAGGCACCGGGGATTGAACCCGGGTCCTCTGGCATGGCAGGCGAGCATTCTTGCCTGCTGAGCCACCGTGGCCCGCCCTCATCCATTCATTTTAGGTGAGCAAAGTTCATTCCGAAGGCACTTGGGTAAGCAAAGTTAAAATTGAATCAAGTTAGTTCATAGGTATCATGCTTGAAAGAGAATCTAGGAGACATCCTGGGCCTGTGCCTCTGTAGAGAAATGTGGTGGTTGATGTCATACCTGGAACAGGTAGTTGAACCATAAGCATGCCTTATGGGAAGGCATCCTGGTCTCTTGGTTTCAGCCTGGCTCTCAACTATTTTGCTAGATACAGCCTTCTCTCTTCTTATTAACCAATTGTTTATAAATGTGGAGATTTGTCAAGAATTTTAGTTAGAGAAAGGTCCTTACCCCTTCTAGAAACATCTAGGCAGGTTTTAAGTGTTGTTCTTTTAAAATAACAGGGTTATGGCAAATTTAAAAAAATGGAGCTTCCTTAATCTCCATTGATTTTTTTTTAATTAACTAATTATTAATTATTATTTTTTGCATGGGCAGGCACTGGAAATCAAACCCGGGTCTCTGGCATGGCAGGCGAGAACTCTGCCTGCTGAGCCACCGTGGCCCCATTGATGTGTTTTAATAGAATTTATAACTGTATTTAGTAGCTTTCTAATGATGACCTCATCAATTTGCATAATGCTGGTTATCCAAGCCATTCAAAGTAATTTATAACTATATGGCCAGTTACCAGGTGGCAGGTATTATCCCTATTTTATTGCTGGGGAAAGTGAGGATTCTTTGAGAGAAACATATGACCCATAGAAAGTCAAATCACAAAAAAGAATTATCACTCAGGTTTCAAGATTTCCTGAGAGCTCCCCTTTCCTTTACACCATGAAGCTATCTGGATGGGCCAGGCATGTCCTGGTTAGGAAACTAATCTACTCTCTGGTAAGTTATTTAGTTGGTGCTTTTGGAGATTTGGAATTTGGAAATTCTATTTGTCTTTATGTATATGAAATGGAAATCCTGGTTCACTTGGCTTCCCCACTGTGAAGGTTAATGAAGGGGTGTGAACTCTGTTAAATAGTTTGGGAGAATGACACTGTAAGAAATGTCATTTTATTAATGATAAACTTGGGTTCTGCTACTGGGCTTCATGTAGGTGTCTTTGAGGTTTCCAAATGTGTATGACACAGGTAATGATAGATTCTAGTTTACTTGCTCCCTGTTTTACCCAGCCAAGGAACGTCTTTTAAAATATGCCCCACCCCCACCCCCACCCCTCCATGAGCTAAATGTTTTGGAATAGCTTATTTCCAAACCACAATTATTAAGTAATAATTTATATTCTTAAAAAATTAATGATAGATATTTATCAGTATGAGCGTTTTCACTCAGAGGAAATAGTTATTGCTACCACACTAATGTGCTTTTATTTCAGCCAAGAACAAAGACATTTGATGTTTTAATTTCTCAACATTTGTGGAGAGGGACAATTTTGAGCTAGACCTGGGACTCTATAACTCCTGGGGGTCTGGGGACCTCAGTTTAGAAGCTGAGACCTGGTCACTCAAGCCACTGCTGCACTTCCAAGGGAGTTTTGGTTTTCATATTGGTTGGGACACTCTCGCATATAAAGGAAAGAAGAAGATGTAGAAAACCTTTCTCTTTGGGGCCATGGTCTACGTGGAGTGGTGACTTGGTGGTTTCAGTTCTCTTTTCCCCACGCACGGTCATCGGGTCACACTTGGGGGAAATCCAGAAGGCAGCATGGAGGGGGAGGCTGTGCAGTGAGAGCAGGGGCTCGGGGGCAGAGTGACTGGGAACTGGACATGAGCACTTCTGTTCTGAGTGGAATACCTTGGCTGTATCATTTAACCTTTCTGGCCTCCGTTTCTTCAGTGGCAAAACGGTGGCAACAACTTCCTCAGGGGGTTGTTGTGAAGATTAAATGGGATAACGTTTATTAAAAGGGTGATAAACCAGGCTAGCTCCCCATAAGCTCGAGGTTGTTGAGAACAGAAAATAACTCACGGATATCTCAGGTCCTGTGGTGCGTTCTCTTTAAAAAGTTTGCCATGAGAGTCTTGGATTTTTATTTTTTAATATTGTGCTTCTCTAATGTTCACTTAGGGGGACTGGATGCTTTAAGCTTTGCCCCTCTCTTGGGGGGAGCGAATCCAGCCTTGGTGTGGCATTCTTTTAAGGCTGCGGTTTGCCAAGGCAGCCACTGGCACCAGCAGCCCACTGTCAGGACAGCCTTGGAAAGCCAGGGGTCTCTGGCATCTTCTGCCAGGTTGGCAGTGCCCTGGCGTCCTCTGTCAGCGAGCACCAGCTGTGAGAACCCCGTGTGTGGGTGGGTGTCTGAGGCATGACTCTGGTTGCAGGTCCGAAAAGCTGAATTTTCCATCCCTGGTTCTTCCACCAAAAGCTAAAGAAAGTTTACTTCTTGCTTGGCCTTCTTGCCCGGGTGTCGGAGCTCCTTGGCCGCCCACGTCTGCCCTGCCCAGTTTTGTTTCCTCAGCTGTTCAGGATTGTGGGTGGTCTCATAGTCAGGTCAGGTTGTGCTCCCACACGCAGGAAGGGGCACTTTTGCTCATTTGCACAGAGTAACCTTCCACTCACCAATCCAGGCGCATGCTGTGTGTGCCCAGAAGAGGCACCTGTAAAACGTTCACCCAAGGAGGCTTATAGGCTGGTTGCCACCTGTCCCCAGAGGCTGCCAGCCCCCTCCCCTCTTCCTGTGCAAGAGTCTGTGCTGCCTGGAGACGGCTCAGCTCTGTCCACAGCGGCCTTGTTCGTTCTGTTCCTCCCCTAAGGCCGTTGCTCCAGAACAAGCTTGCAACATTTCTAGCATCTGTGTTTAGGGTCTCGGGTACTTGCTTGAAAATCTCATACATTTGAGCCTCATTCCCTTACCTCCTACATAAACTCCTGAGGAGAGGACCATATCTATCCTCTGACGGGCATATTGGGTTAAATACATATATTATTAAAATTAATTTTACCTGTTCCTTTTTTAGCTTTTTTTTTTAATGCTAGAGGTAATTTTTATGTTGAAATAATTTCAAACTTAGAAAAAAGTTGTAAGAATAGGACAATCATAAAGCCCTTTTTCCATGAACCCTTTGTAAGTTGCTGGCATAATGTCCCATTACTTCTTCTTTTTTTAGTTCTTCCTCATGCCACGAATATTTGTGGTTGCTAAAACTTTTGTATTTCCATTTTTTGTATTTGCATATCTCGTATTTGCTTTGCATTATATTTCTCTTGGACCCTGCTGGATGATGCAATCTCCCCGTGCCCATATAACAAACTGCATGGATTTGGCAGGGTTATGGGGTGGGGTTGGGGGTTTAGGGGCAGAGGTGGGCATGCGGCACTCTGGCTACTTACTGTTCAAAAGATAATGCTTGGACCTTTGTAATGGGGAGATGGAAAACCCATCAGACCTGAGGAGTGGGAATGGAGTTCCCTGAAAGAATTAGAAAAAGCGATTGCAAAAACAGGCTTGACTATTAAACTTACAGCTGTCACACATGGCTGCCCTGCCCTACAGAGTTATTCTAGAAATTAAAAATGATAAGGTACGTACAGTGCCCAGCATAGTTCCCGCAAGGAAGGGAGTTTTCACTATTATGTTGAAAGATGCTACGCCATTATCCTTAACCCGAAGATGAAGTAGAGCGAGGACTCTTTTGTGCTGGTAATTCTAGTAATCTTGAGATATTTAGCATCTAGGCATTTAGTTGGGGAGGTTGCTCTCCAGATTTCTTGATTATTTTGCCTGTTTGTGTGTTGGGCTCAAAGGGAGAAGGAGCAGTTTGCCAACCATGAGGTTTTTTCCCTGTTTGGTGAGAAATGTGCTGTCTTCTTTTGCTCATTAAATACTCAAATTGTACAGCTCCATTTTGGGGGAAACAGCTTGTCATGCTGGTTTACCTAGAGATTTTGGGCTCCCACCAAAAATTTTAGAAAGAGTTCTGACTCTGCTAATTGCAGAATAAACATCTTCAGCCCCATGTGCCGCAGACTTATTTAGCCAGTATTTATGTTTATTGGGAAGAGAATGAACATTTGTTGACTGTCTACAGTACATCAGGCATTTTTGCATGATCATTTCTGTTAACATTTGTGCTGGGCCTGTAAGGTGGATTTTGTTTCCCCTGGGTTTATGGATAAGAAATCTAAACCTCCAAAAGGTATAGTTTGACCTCTCTAGGGGCACACAGTGAGTGGGAGAGCCGAGAGTCCAACCCACCAATCACGGAGAAACCTTTCCTCCGAGGAAAACTTTCCATGGAGGGTCAGTGCACAAAGCAGGCCATCCAGGCTGCTTTGGTTAGATGGGCGTTGAGTGGAGTGGGGTAGGGGACCAGCTCTATGCCCATCCCTCTTGGTCCCCACACCCCAGCCTGTTACAAGAGGTAGGTGCGAATTTGAATTCCATTATTTACTTGATGTCGCCCACACCCTCCGTCTCCGATGCTATGCAGTTTCCATTGCATTTCTGCTTTGCTGCAAGCAGACCAGTCACTCGACTTATTAACCTCTAGCATTTCACGTTTAAAAAGTTCTGGACTAGTTGGAAAGTGGAAGAGGGTCTTTCTGCAGAGCCCGTAAGGTGGCCTTGCTGAAATGCTGGGACTTTCCAGAGATTGGGACGGTCATGCTGAAACTCTGTGCTTGGGCTGCAGTCAGGGTCTGGGGCCCCGTGGAGGCCTCCGTGGGAGACACTTCAGTGTTCAGCGTATGGAGTGAAGAAGGAGCAGAGTCTGCTGTGGATGCCAGTGTTTGGGGCGGCAGCTATTTGAGAGGGAAGTTGTATTGATAAGTTTGTGTAAGAATGTTGCCCTCCCTCTTTTTATTTGCTGACATGAACATAACACATCATTTCCATTCTAATTATTGTTAAGTATACACTCCAATAGAATTACTTACATTCAGGGTTGTATTGCCACCATCACTGTCCATTACCAAAACTTTTTCATGACCTTAAGCAGAAACTCTGTACCCATTAAATAACTCCCCATTCCCTTCACCCCTCTCCCATGGAGATCTTTAATCTACTTTCTGTTTCTAGATAGTTCATATAAGTGGAATTATACAACATTTGTCCTTTTGTGTCTTGCTTGTTTCATTTGACATAATGATTTTAAGGTTGACCCATGTTTTGACATGTTCCAGGATTTCATTCCTGTTTATGGCGGAATACTATTCCATTGTATGTATTTACCACATTTTGTTTATCCTTTCATTTGTTGATGGACACGTGGGTTGCTGTCACCTTTTGACTATTATGAATAATGCTGCCATGAACTTTGGTATAAAAATATCTGTTTGAGTTCCTGTTTTCAATTCTTTTGGTTATATACTTAGAACTGGAATTGCCACCCATAGGGTAATTCTCTAACTTCTTGAGAACTGCCAAACTTTTTCATACTGGCTGCATTGTTTTACGTTCCCACACCTTGTATAAGGGTTCCAATTTCTCCACATCCTTGTCCACACTTGTTATTTTCTGTTTTTTTTCTTTTAATTAATAATAGCTGTCCTTTGGATGTGAAGTAGTATATCATTGTGGGTTTGAGTTGCATTACCCAAATCATTAATGATGCTGAATATGTATTCATGTGTTTATTCGCCATTCTTATGTCTTCTTTGGAGAAATGTCTATGCAAGTCTTTTGTGCATATTCAATTGGATTGTTTATCTTTTTGTTGTTGTGTTGTAGCAGTTCTTTCTATATTCTGGATATGAAACCTTTATCAGATATATGATTTGTAACTATTTTTCCCATTTGGTAGGTTGATAGTTTCCTTTGATAAATAGAGGTTATTTATTTTGATGAGATCCAGTTTATTTATTTTTTCTTTTGCTGCTTATGCTTATGGTGTTATATCTAAGAAAGAATGCTGCCCTTTTAACGAGAGACATCCTTATACCATGCATTTATTGGTGTCCACCTGTATCCAGGTTCATACAAGCCAGGGACCACAAAGATAAGACAAAATCTCTGCTCCATAAAGAGCCATTCCTGCTGGAGCCATAGTGTACAGAGAGCAGGGTGTATGTGTGCTACTGTGCGTTGGGTTTTCTGTTAGCTTGTAGCCTAGGACATCCTCGGTGCTCCATCTAGTTGTTAATGTAATTATACCTAATTATTTCTTGGGAAGAGGCTCAATTCTCATGTGCAATGTGCCGAATAGGTTATAGGAGAGAGAATTTGTTCCATTTCTTTGTATCCTTTTGGTATGGGAGGAAAGAAAAGAAAGCACGCAAGGTACACTGAAGGTGTACACTGCTTTCCATCAGAGTATTTTTGTATTTGGTTCAAGGGATTAATGTAGATTTACCTTGGAATTTATCTTGTTATTCACAGTGACATGCTCATCTAAGGACTGTTAGATAATGTAGTAGTCAGGATACGATAAACATTTGCCATAGTAACAAATTTCCCCAAAGTTCACTGGCTTACAGAAATCCTGTTTCTCACTTACACAAGGTCCTTGCAGTCTGTGGGGAGGGGGCTCTCCTCCTCATTCCTGTGTCCCTGGCTGATCTGTGCTTCATCATCTAGAACACTGCCATGGCCGGGGAAAAGATAGCAGGAGGGTCTGGCTGCTCTGTTCTTCAGCCTGACTATGACACCTATTACTTCTGTGCACATTCACTTGGGCAAACTTAGCTACATGGACCTGTTTAACCGGGGGAATGGCGGATGGTACAGATGGCATTTCACATGAGTGTCGCTGTCTGCCACAGATATCAGAGGACACCCGTTGGCCATTGGCTCATTGAATCTCAGTAAAAACTCAAGCAGGAGTAGTGTTGGGTCCCCTTATTTGATGAGAAAATTAAGGCCTGAGCTCCTCAAAGTCAGGGACTGTATCTCTGTATCCCTTGCAGTGGACTCTCTGCTCTCACTTTCTCAGCACTCCGCAAATATTTGTTGAGTTGATTGGATGAGGTACTTGAAATCTGTTCCAGATTTTGGGCTGATCCACAGGGCTTCTTTTCTTAGAAGAGTTTTGCTAATGCTGTTATCTGTTTGGAGAATGTTATGCCATGTACGATGGAGGTGGGTCAAGTTAGCAGCTGCGACAAATTCCTATGTTTTATTTGCAAGAAAATACTGAGGTCGCTGCAATGTTTAGGGATCATCTCCTTAAAACCTTCGCAGTGGGAGAACCACTCTACAAACACAATGACAAAATGTTAACTAGTTGATCAGGCCTGAGTTTTAAGAAATCCTGGTTCCTTTACTTGCCCACATGTGTGATTTGGAGTGGTTACTTAGTCTTTCCATGCCTCACTTTTCTCGTCTATAGAGTGGGGAATGAAAAAACCTAATTCTCAGCATTGCTGTAGGATTTTATTGACAGTATAAGTAAAATACCAGTACAGTACCACACATGGGAGGCCTTCCAGTGAATGATAGTTCCCATTACCCTGCTGTGTAGAGTGTTTGGGAAAGCCTAATGGAATTTCCTAATTGAATTTTGCTGTATTTTCAGACATTTGAGGTGTAGCATTCACAAAACTAGAGCATTGCATGTTGATTTTTTGGTAACACACAGCTTTGATTTGCAATATGATGCTCTTTTAGTGTAATTATACAAGGTGCTGTGCATCTCAATTGCAAAATGCATTTGGCATTCGGACTTTGAGTGACTTTACCCCGGTGCTGTCATGGGTATCTTTGGGTACTTTTGTCTTGCTTAACAACGCAAAACAGAAAATGCATGCAAATGGTTGCCCAAAATAAGGCCTTTTTTTATGGCTTCTTGTACCTCTGGGACCCCAAAGTGCAGAAGCTTATTCACTGCAAGACAACAGGTGCTCTAAGTCTCCTGCCTCCATGTGTTACATTCATATTACACATGAGCATGGTGAAATTAATTGTGGTCGAGGCAAGGAAGACAGGAAAACTTATAATGGTTTATCATATTTTGCAGGCTTTGTGAGGGCAATAAATTTAAGGCATATAGGAACTGCATTTATTCCTTAGATTTCACAAATCTGTCATTTTCCCATTCTCCAACGATAACCATTTCTTTAAGACTGTATTGTTGAAGTAGAAAAAGGGGCTATTGTGGAGCTGCTCCCCACTATCACAGATGACTGCAGAGCTGCTCTTGGGCTGCTCTGGTTGCATGGCTGCTAATAGCTAAATTATTAAGGCAGGTTTGCTGGTGGAAGGGAGCTTCTTTTGATCGTTGCCTCTTCTCTTACATCATAATAGCCACAGCTGTAGGAGTAGGAGTCCAGTTTCATATGGAGCAGGTCGTAAATTGAATTGTTGTATGTGCACACGGGGGAGCTGGTGGTTCTTGCCTCTGATGATACGGCTGACGGACGGTTTGGGAGTGCCCTTCTGTATGAGATGTTGCAAGGCAGAGATTTACATCCTGGAAGGGGAGTTGGCTTAAACCACGAAATGTGCCCATTAACTGAATGCCACAGATAGTTCACCAGTTCCTATCAGTATGGAAGTGCCCCCGTCTCAATCTGTTTGGATGGTGAAAATGCATATTCCAGCGATTGGAAAAGGTCCATTTATTTCCCTTTCTCTGATGATGACAGGTTCTTCAAGATGACAGCAAATCCGTTGTGGCCTCATAGATTCTCAGGTAAGACCCATGAATAGGAATTTAACCTTGACGGTCTTTATTTCCTTTTCCAAAGTGGAAGTCTCCAAAGTGAGGGAAAAAATATTGAAGAATGGTATAACTGTATCATTCCGGAATCCCCTAGCCCACTTGCTTTCAAACTTTGTCGACAGTCACTCATGAACACATTTATATGTCCACCTATAAACTTGTAATAAATTTCATAGCAGCCTTATTCACAATAGCCAAAAAAGTAGAAACTGCTCAGATGTCCATCATTGGTGAATGGATTAAACAAAAGTGATATATCCATGCAATGGAATATATCATTCAGCCATAAAAAGGAATGAAAGCTGATACATTCTACATGTACATGCACATGAGGCTTGAAAACGTTATGCTAAGTAAAAGAAATCAGCCACAAAAGGGCCATATATTGTATGGTCCCATTTGTATGAAATCCAGAGCAGCAAATCTATAGAGACAGAAAGTAAATCAGTGTTTGTCCAGGGCTGGAGGGAATGGGGGGATTTGGGGAGAGTGGCGACAGCAGGGGGGTGTGAGGTTTTTAAAATTGATTGTGGTGATGGCTGTACAACTCTGTGAACATAGTAAAAGCCATTGACTTGATTACTTTAAATAGGTGAAGTATATGGTAGATGAATTATATCTCAATAAAACTGATAAAACACATTTGCATTATAAACTAAAGCATTTAATATAAAATTGAATCAAAACCTATTCCCTTGTCTGTTAGTCCTGATTGATTCCAGTCTATTCCAGTTCTTTGAGAAGTTACTGGATATGATCCACCAAATTGATTCTTTTATAGATTTCTCGCCAATTTACAAATAAGAAAACTGAGGTTTAGGGCTTAAGAAGTGGGCACAGATTTACATAATTTATTTAGTGACAGAGCTGAGACTACAAATTGGTAGTCACTCATTCCACTGTGCAAGGCAAGAGGTTGGGTGTTCTATTTAAAAACTTGAGCAAAATTGGGGATTAGAAATAGTACTGGCAATGAATAGCTGCCTTGTGAGCACGTTCAAATGGACAGGGAGCAGGGCTTGCCGCATATTTTTGCACTGAACATAGTATCTGTCTGGGCTCATTTGCTGCATGCACCGCATTACCCCTGCTTGTAGAGGTGGCCCCATTTGTTTAGTTTTTCAGGCAGAGATCCATTTTCTCAGCATTGCAGAGTGAAAACATTCAGTTCCTAGCTGTCTGCCATTTAGAGTACCTGGCCTCTTGCCCTTCCTCTGAAAGTAAAATTTGAGGTACGAGATGATAGAAAATTAAGAAAATGCATACAGAAAATTAAGGAGAAAAGAGTTAGTGTTCCCTTTTACTGCTCTTGAACCAGCCCATTGGTATCAGTTAACTTGGCCCTGAGGACGTACACAGCCGGGACCAGAGATAATCAGGAAAAGAGAATTTTTTTACTGGGGTAAAGGATGAAGAGGGGAGGGGGGAATGGAGCCCTTGGGTTAGTCTAGATGTGGAACGTTCCCCAAGCAGAGAGGATTCGTTTCTGAATCATCAGACCTGTTCACCTCTCCCAGGGTCTGTGAGAGGCATTTCATAGCAAGGTCTATTTTTTCACCTAGTTTTGTGCTCAACATTTATAAAGAACGAACACTCTACCTCCTTAGTTAATATTTGCACAAATATTTGCTTCTTCCCAGCAGGGCCATTTCCCGTGTTAAAAAGGACTCACGTGGATTTGAATGTTTTCTTCTCTCCTTCCCAATACGAATTTAGTGCTGGTAAAACACAGCAGGGACAGAAAGCCCTCTGTTTCGTCATGGATGGGAGCTGGCAGTGGCAAGAGCTGCCCTTCGAGGAGAGGCAGCCTGTTCTTCTGCAGTCTGGCCTTCAACAGGTTTCAAAAGGCCTCCTTTGTACCCGGGAGGGAAATCTGCCATTGGCTGGTGTATTCGATTTTTCCAGAGAAACAGCCAACAGAAGATGTGTCTGTCTCTGTGTGTGTGTCTGTGTGTGTAAAGAGATTTGTTTTAAGGAATTGCCTCATATGATTGTGGGGTTTGGCATATCTGAATTCTGTAGAGCAGGCAGCAGGCTGGAAATTCCAGTCAGAATCATTGTGATGTTGCTTGGCATCTTGAGTCCAAAATCCTGTAGGGGAATCTGGCAGGCTGGGAATTCCGGTAAGAGTTGATGTCGAAGCCTTGACTGTGGAACCCTGGGGGAGGCTAGCAGGCTGGAAACTCAAAGACGCGTAGATGATGTGTTCTTCTTTTAGAACTCTCGGTTCTTCACGCGAAGGTCTCCCACTGGTTGGATGAGGCCCACCCTCATTATGGAGGGCGATCTTTACTTGAAATCAGCTGATTGTGGGTGCTGATCACGTCTCTGAAATACCCCACAGCAACATCTAGACCGGTGTTGGGCAGATGAGTAGACACCATCACTTTGACAAGCTGACACCTAAAATTAACCATCACAGCTGTCTTTTTCATGACAATAGCAGGAGTCTACTGTATATGGTTCTGATATGGGGTGGATGTCTGCTCTTCATTGCAGTGGAGGTTGAATCAATTGATAAAAGACTCTGTGCTCTTCCTTGCCTGAATGAGAGGGCCAGAGGCAAGTAGCAGACTGAAGGGGATCAAAGCAGCAGTTATAATCAATAATAATTAAGGAAACAATAACGCTTAACCATTTTTGAAGAGTGCATAAAGTGCCACTGTTCCGAGCATGCATCGTCTCATTCAGATTCTCCCAGCATCTCAGCATGGCTACTAAGACTGCTGAGCCTTGGCAGACCTGGCTCAGCTTCTGGCCTCTGTTTACTAATTGTCTAAACTTGGGAGTCTTGTGTCTGCCTTTCTAAGTGTCGTTTTGCTCATCTACCACAGGGGATGGCAGAAAAGTGAAATAAGGTCACTACTACATGGACAGCACTTAGCATGCAGAATGGCACATAATAAGTATGCCAAAGAATGATAGCTGTTCTTATTAGGTAGAAGCTTTCCTTATCCCCATTTTGCAGAGTAAGAAATTGACGCTCAAAGAGATGACATAACCTGCTTAGGATTTCACTGCTGCAGAGTAGTGGGTCCAGGATCTGAGTTCAGGTCTGCCTGACTGTCGACCTTATGTTTTTGCTCCTGCACTCTCCTCGCTTATCTGATGAAAGGCTGAAGATGTGAAATGTGGTGGTGGGTCCTGGATCTTTCAGATTTGAAGATCTTCTCTAGAAGGGAGTTGAGTTTCCGCAGATGACTTCAAGGATCCGAATTCAGATGTTTTCAGGTGTTTCCCACTTCCTTTTTGAACTGAAGAACCCTGAGCCTGTTTTTTGTTGTACAGATTCCATCATCAAGTTTCAGGTATTGTCTGTTAGAGATTACAATCTCTGATTGCAGATAAAGGTCTTTTCCTGCCCTCCTGTTCTTTGATGCTTACAAACATTCCTACAGGCTAATAAGCATTGGACACATCCAAGAAACATAGAACAAACATGTTTAAAACTAGATTGATTCTATGAGGTCTTCCCAGCCAGGCTTCTTTCAGCCATAGCATAATCATTCTTTATCACGCTTTTGTATTCAACTCTGTGGAATCGCTTAGAGCCTCTAGCTCAGACTGATTGAAAAAACCAAAAAAACCCACAAACAATTCTAGAAGGAAGCTGTGCAGAACTTATCCTAGATTCTCTTGGAAAATACTCTCTGCCTTTCCAGGGAGGTCAAAGGTGTGAGTCTGATGGCCTGTGGATAGTAAAAGCTGCAGATCTCTAATCGGGGCCTTGATCTGATAGCTCAAGGAATCCTTTGGACTCTGCAATAATAATAGTAGTAGCAGTTTAAAAGTAGGCTCATTACGGGTGCAGTTATTGCTTTTGTTCAGAATGGCCCATCTCAGTCAGGCCCTATTAAATACAGCAATTCAGCTGACACTTAGAGTCTTTAGGGAGATAAATTATCCTTTGGCTTGGTCACCTCTACTCTGAAACTTGATCCTTGGTATGAGCCCTGGGAGAGTAGTTCAGGCAGATGCATTTGCTCATTTAAGCTCCATTCAGTCATTCATTTAGCATACACTTAACAAGGGCTTACTTTATACCTGATGCTGTGAAACCCCAAAATAGGATAAAAATAAAGATGATTGGGCCCTGCTTTT
>PVIY010025105.1:7762-37293 GCA_004026745.1 Myrmecophaga tridactyla
AAAAAAAAAAAAAAAAGGCTTCATATAGGCAGGGTAAGAAACAGAAAAACAAGATTTGAAAAATTCTCATCTGTTAAACAGAACCTATGCTAGAAGTCTAGAATAAGCTGAACTGAATATCAAAGAACACATAGAGAACAAAGCCATTCAGCAAGAAAATCCTAGGTAAAAGAGTGAAAACAATCTCCAGAATAAAATAATTAAAGAAATCAAATGCTTAGACACCAACAAAAAATAATGAGTCATACTAGGAAAATGGAAGCTAATGCCCACTCAAAGGAACAAACCAACAATTCAAATGAGATACAAGAGTTGAAACAACTAATTCAGGATGTTTGAACAGATGTGGAAAATCTCATCAAAAATCAAATCAGGGCAGGCCACGGTGGCTCAGTAGCACAGTTCTCGCCTGCTATGCCAGAGGCCTGGGTTCAATTCCCGGTGCCTGCCGATGCAAAAAAAACATTTTTTTTTCAAATCAACAAGTTGAGATAGGGTATAAAGAAAGCAATGGGCAAACAAAAAGAAGAAATCAAAAGTCTGAAAAAACAAATCAGAACTTTTGGGAATGAAAAGCACAGTAGAAAAGATAAAAAAAAAATAGACACCTACAATGTTAGATTTGAAGAGGCAGAAGAAAGGATTAATGAACTGGAGGATGGGACATCTGAAATCCAACATGCAAAAGAAAATACAGGGAAAAGAATGGAAAAATATGAACAGGGACTCAGGGAATTGTATGACAACATGGAGCACACAAACATACATGTTTGAAGGAGAAGAGCAGGGAAAAGGAGAAAGACTAATGGAGGAAATTATCACTCAAAATTTCCCATCTCTTATGAAAGATAAAAAATTACAGATCCAAGCAGTGCAGAAGTACCCCAAGCAGAATAGATCCAAATAGACATACTCCAAGATACTTACTAATCAGACTGTCACATGTCAAAGAGAAAGAGAAAATCTTGAAAGCAGCAAGAGAAAAACAATCTATCACATACAAGGGAAGCCAAATAAGACTATATGTAGATTTCTCAGCAGAAACCATGGAGGCAAGAAGACAGTGGTATGATATATTTAAGATTCTAAAAGAGAAAAACTGCCAACCAAGAATTCTATGTCCAGCAAAATTGTCCTTCAAAAATGAGTGGGGAAATTAAAACATTTTCAGATGAGAAATCACTAAGAGAATTTGTGACCAAGAGACTGGCTCTGCAAGAAATGCTAAAGGGAGTACTAGAGGCAGATAGAAAAAGACAGGAGAGAGAGGTGTGGAGAAGAGTGTAGAAATGAAGACTATCAGTAAAGGTAAAAAGAGAAAAAAACTAGATATGACATAAAATCCAAAAGGCAAAATGGTAGAAGAAAGTACTGCCCTTACTGTGATGACACTAAATGTTAATTGATTCAACGTCCCAATCAAAAGACCTAAACTGGCAGAATGGATTTAAAAACAGGACCCATCAGTATGCTGTCTACAGGAGATGCATTTTAGACCCAAGAACAAACATAGGCTGAAAGTGAAAGGTTGGGAAAAGCTATTTCACACAAATAACAATCAGAAAAGAGCAGGAGTAGCTACACTAATAGCCAACAAATTAGACTTCAAATGTAAAACAATTAAAAGAGACAAAAAAGGACACTGTTCTAGTTTGCTTGCTGCCAGAATACAATTTACCAGAAATGGAATGACTTTGAATAAGGGGAATTTAATAAGTTGCTAGTTTATAGTTCAAAGGCCAAGAAAATGTCCCAATTAAAACAAATCTATAGAAATGTCTAATCTAAGCCATCCAGGGAAAGATACCTTGATTCAAGAAGTCCGATGAAGTTCATCATACCTTTCTCTCTCAAGAGAAAAGGCACATGGCAAACGTGGTCAGAGTTTCTCTCTCATCTGGAAAGGTATGTAACACGGTCAGGGTTTCTCTCTCATCTGGAAAGGCATGTGGTAAACACGGCGTCATCTGCTCGCTTTCTCTCCTGGCTTCCTGTTTCATGAAGCTTCCCAGGAGGCATTTTCCTTCTTCATCTCCCAAAGGTTGCTGGCTGGTGGACCCTCTGCTTCTTGTGGCTATGTCATTCTTCTCTCTTAGAATCTCCTGCATTCTCCAAAATGTTTCCTCTTTTATAGGATTCCAGTAAACTAATCAAGACCCACCCAAATGAGTGGAGACATGTTTCCACCTAATCCAGTTTAACAACCACTCTTGATTGAGTCACATCTCCAGGGAGATGATCTAATTACAGTTTCAAACATACCATACTGAATAGGGATTAGAAGAAACAGCTGGCTTTACAAAATGGGATTAGGATCAAACATGGCTTTTCTAGGGTACATACATTCTTTCAGACTGGCACCAATAATATGTATTACTAAAAGGAACAATTCAACAAGAAAACATAACAATCATAACTGTTTATGCACTGAGCCAGAGTGCTCCAAAATACATGAGGCAAACACTAAAAAGAGAAATAGACACCCCTACCATAATATTTGGAGACTTCAATTCCCCACTCTCACCAATGGATAGAACATCAAGACACAGGATCAATAAAGAAACAGAATTTGAATAATACAATAATGAACTAGACTTAACAGATATTTATAGAACATTACACCCCACCACAGCAGGATAAACCTTTTTCTGAAGTGCTCATGGATCATTTTCAAGGATAGACAATATGTTGGGTCATAAAGGAAGTCTCAATAAATTTAAAAAGATTGAAATCATACAAAACTCTTTCTTGGATCATAAAGGAATGAAGTTGGAAATCAATAACAGGTAGAGGGCCAGAAAATTCACAAATATATGGAGGCTAAACAACACACTCTTAAATAGTCAGTGGGTCAAGGAAGAAATTACAAGAGAAATCAGTAAATATCTCGAGGCAAATGAAAATGAAAACACAAACATATCAAAATTTATGGGATGCAGCAAAGGCAATGCTGAGAAAAATTTATTGCCTTAAATGTCTGTATCAAAAAAGAAGAAAGAACAAAACTCGAGGAAGTAATGGTTCACTTGGAAGAATTAGAGAAAGGACAGCAAACTAACTCCACAGCAAGCAAAAGAAAAGAAATACCAAAGATTAGGGGAAAAATAAATGAAATTGAGAACATGAAAACAATTGAGTAAAATCAATAAAATTGATGGACCCTTAGCAAGGTTGACACAAAGAAAAAGAAAGAGAATGCAAATAAACAAAATCAGAAATGGAAGTGGAGACATAAGCACTGACCCTGCAGAAATAAAGGAGGTATTGAGAGGATACTATGAACAACTTTATGCTAATGAACTAGACAACATAGATGAAAAGGACAACTTCCTAGAAAGGCATAACAACCAACATTGACTAAAGAAGAAGTAAACGACCTCAACAAACCAATCACAAGTAAAGAAATTGAATCAGTCACCAAGAAGCTCCCAAAGAAGAAAATTTCAGTACCAGATGGAGTCACAAGTGACTTCTACCTAGCATTCAAGAAAGAATTAGTACCAATCCTGCTCAAACTCTTCAAAAATATTGAAGAGGAGGGAAAGCTACCTAACTCATTCTATGAAGCCAACATCACCCTCATTCCAAAGCCAGACAAAGTTAATATAAGAAAAGAAAATTACAGACCAATCTCTCTATTGAATATAGATGAAAAATCGTCAACGACATTCTTGCAGATTGAATCCAGCAGCACATTAAAAGAATTAGACACCATGACCAAGTGGGATTTATTCCAGATATGCAAGGATGGTTCAACATAAGAAAATCAATTAATGTAATACACTATATCAGAAAAACCACATAATCATCTCAATTGATGTAGAAAAGGCATTTGACAAAACTCAATTTCCTTTCTTGATGAAAATGCTTCAAAGGATAGAAATAGAAGAGAAATTCCTCTATATGATAAAGAGAATATATGAAAAACTCACAGCTAGCATCATCCTCAATAGGGAAAGACTGAAAGCTTTCTCCCTAAGATCAGGAACAAGACAAGGATGTCCACTGTCACCACTGTTATATTCCACATTGTGTTGGAAGTTCTAGCCAGAGCAATAAAACAAGAAAAAGAAATAGAAGGCATCAGAATCGGAAAGGAAGAAGCAAAACTCTGTCTGCAGATGATATGATTCTATATGTCGAAAACCCCCAAAAATCCACAGCAAAACTACTAAAGCCAATATATGAGTACAGCAAAGTGGCAGGTAATAATTCAACACTCAAAAATCTGTAGTGTTTCTATACACTAGTAATGAGCAATCTGAGGAGGAAATCAAGAAAAAAAATTCCATTTGAAATTGCAACCAAAAGAATAAAGTATATAGGAGTAAATTTAACTAAGTATATAAAATACCTATATAAAGAAAACTACAAGAAATTGCTAAAAGAAATCAAGAAGACCTAAATC
Source organism: Myrmecophaga tridactyla (assembly GCA_004026745.1). Classification (NCBI taxonomy): domain Eukaryota; kingdom Metazoa; phylum Chordata; class Mammalia; order Pilosa; family Myrmecophagidae; genus Myrmecophaga; species Myrmecophaga tridactyla. The sequence goes on from PVIY010025105.1 coordinate 12,171, forward strand.
AATGGAAGGACATACTGTGTTCATGGATTGGAAGATGAAATATAGTTAAGATGTCAATTCTACCTAAATTGATTTATAGATTCAATGCAATACCAATTAAAATCCCAAAAATTTACTTTGCAGAAATAGGAAAACCAATAACCAAATTTATTTGAAAGGGCAGGGTGCCCCAAAGAGCTGAAAATATCTTGAGGAAGAAAAATGAAGTCAGAGGTCTCATGCTACCTGACTTTGAGGCATGTTGTTAAGCTACAGTGGTCAAACAGCATGGTACTGGCATAAAGAAAGATATGCTGACCAATGGAATCGATTAGAGTGTTCAGATATAAATCTTCTTATCTATGGAAAATTGATCTTTGATAAGGCAGTCAAGCCAGCTCACCTGGGACAGAGCAGTCTCTTCAATAAATGTTGCTTGGAGAGACCTATACAAAGAAACTAAATGCAAAAGAATGAAAGAGTATCCATATCTCACACCTTATACAAAAATTTACTCAAAATGGATCAAAGACCTAAAACATAAGAGTTAAGACCATAAAACTTTTAGAAGAAAATGTAGGGAAATATCTTTTAAAAAATTGTAATAGGAGGCAGTTTCCTAGATCTTATACCCAAAGCACGAGCATTGAAGAAAGAAAGAAATTGGAAACTCCTCGAAAGTAAACATTTTTGTGCATCAAAGAACTTTGTCAGGAAAGTAAAAAGGCAGCCTGTGCAATGGGAGACAATATTTGGAAAGGATCTAGTATCCAGAATATATAAAGAGATTGTTCAACTTAACAAAAAGACAACCCAATTACAAAATGTGCAAAAGACATGAACATAGTTTTTTACTCATCTGCCCATACTCTGGATAAAAGGTGTTTGAGGCATATGGTTTTCACAATCACACAGTCACCATATAAAAGTTATACACTTATACAGTATTCTTCAAGAATCAAGGCTACTGGCATACTCAGTGTCCTTCCCCTCTCTACATGGGACATGACTCCCAGGGGTGTAAACCTCCCTGGCAGTGTGGGACAGAAATCCTAGAATGAGCTGGGACTCAATATCAAGCCTATCAAATTGATAGGCCTTATTAATAAAAAAGTTAAAAAAAAAAAAAGGAAAAAAAAATTGATAGGCCGAGCCTCCAATCTTGGGGTTTGCCCCTATGAAACTTATCCCCACAAAGGAAAGGCTAAGCCTACTTAAAATTATGCCTAAGAGTCACACCCAGAGAATGTCTTTTGTTGCTCAAATGTGGCCTCTCTCAACCACACCAAGTGTACTCATTGCCCTCCCCACCCCAACATGGGACGTGACTGCCAGGGGTTTAAACCTCCCTGGCAACATGGGACAGAAATCCTAGAATGAGCTGGAACTCAGCATCAAGGGATTGAGAAAACCTTCTCGACCAAAAGGGGGAAGAGAGAAATTGGACAAAATAAAGTGTCAGTGGCTGAGAGATTTCAGAGTGATTATCCTGGAGGTTATCCTTATACAGTACATAGATATCCCCTTTTTAGTTTACAGTGTATTAGAGTGTCTAGAGGGAAGTACCTGAAACTGTAGAGCTGTGTTCCAGTAGCCATGTTTCTTGAAGATTATTGTATAATGATATAGCTTTCACAATGTGACTGTGTGATTGTAAAAACCTTGTATCTGATGCTCCTTTTATCTACCATATGAACAAATGAGTGAAAAATATGGATAAGAAATAAACAAATAATAGGGGGAACAAAGATTAAAATAAATTGAGTAGATTGAAATACTTCCTCAGTGAGAGGAAGGAGTAAGGAGTATGGCATGTATGAGTTTTTTCTTTTTTCTTTTTCTTTTGCTGGAGAGATGCAGATGTTCAAAAAAAATGATCATGATGATGAATGCAACTATGTGATGATGTTGTGAGCCATTGATTTTAACCATATCAAGAATGTTTGTATGTCAAGAATGTTTATATGTTTGTTGTTTACAATAAAAATATTTTTTTAAAAAGTAAGTTGTAAAAAAGCTCCCCAAAATAAGACTGAACTGAGATACTTGGGACAACATGAATGTATCTCAAAAACATCATGCTGAGCACTGTATGGCTCCACTTATATGAAGTTCTAGAGACAAAATCTGTGAAGAAAGATGCCAAAAATTATTTGGGGCAAGGGTTTTAAATTGATTGGAAAGGGAGACAAGGGAACTTTCTGGGGTGATAGTAATGGTATATATCTTGTTTTGGGGGTAATTATACACTATATAATGATCCAAATTCACCAAATTTAAGTAGTGAGCATTTTATTGCATGAAATTATTATATCTCTATAAAAAAATATGTTCAAAGAAAACAAAACAGAATAAAGCAAAGGTAAATAAATGCCAAAAACTCATCATTTCCTTATTATTTTACTATTATCCACAGTCTTGAGATTTATGCCTGCTGTATCTGTATGATGAAAACACTGTGTGGCAGTTTGCTGCTAGGCATCTGCTCCCAGCTGGGCATTCAGTGACCTTTTTTCACACTTGCCCACACAGTTTATAAATGAGAAAATCAGAAGTTCAGGAGAGAGGTGAGGTCTGGACATCTAGATTTGGTAGCCTTTTGGGATATGGATGGAATTGGAAACCATGGAAATAAATAAGATAGTACATTGAGACTGAAGAATAACAAAACAAGGTTGACTGGAAAGAACCCTAAGAAATATCAACATTTAAGGACCAGGCAGAGGAAGAGGAACCCAGATATGAGACAGAAAAGGGCAGCTAGAAGAAACTAGGAGAGAGTGAAGTCACAGAAACCAAGAGAAGGAAAAGTTTCAAAGTAGATGTACTCAGAGGGCCCGATCCTCTGATGCTACCGAGAAGTTAAAAAAAAAAAAAAAAAAGATATTTATTAGATCGCACCTCCAAGAAGGAGACTGGTAATTGGCCTTAGAAAGGTCAGAGAAAGAATTTATTGCAGAGCCCTTCTGTCTTGACAGATGGCACAGTCATTCATTTAGCTCTCCGAGTTAGAAATCTGGGAATCAACTTAGAATCCTTCTTTCTCACTTCCTACATCTAGGTGATCACTAAGACCTTTGGATACTCTGCCTAAATATTTCTCACTTTTACCTTGCCCTGCCTCCTTTACTTCCATTGCCTTTGTTCATTCACTTTCTTGCCTGGACAATTGCAGCAAGCTACTCTCCTCCCACTGATCCAATCCTCCTTTCAGAGTGATTTTTTTCTAACCTATTTATTAGATTGTCTCATTTCCATGTTGAAAAAGATTATTCAGGATTCTAGTCTCCATTAATAGTTTTTGTAACTTTGTGTCCATGAATCTGATAAGATAAAATGAAAATTGCTTGTGACCGTGTACATGTAAACCTCTTGAGAGATGCATAGAAACTCTGAGGGGTCCAGGACACAAATACATTTAATAATCAATGCCTTGGGCGGCTGCCATGGCTCAACAGGCAGAGATTCGACCTGCCGTGCTGGAGGTCTGGAGTTCGATCCCTGGTGCCTCCTGCCCATATGCAAATTTAAAAAAATAATAATAATAATCAATGCCTTTAGTCAAAATACCTTTTCTGGCTAAACACAAAGCCAGTCATAAATCAGCTTCTGTCTCTCCATCCATGCCTTCTGCCTCTACCGTCTTTCCCCTAGTACCTTATGGACCAGTAAAATATATTTACTAGTAGTGTCCAGAATGTGCATATTATCTGACTTTTCAGGGGCTTTGTATGGATGATTCCACTTGCCTGGAATGCCAGCCCTTTCCTGTTGTCTGCATTTTACCTTCAAGTATCACTTTCCTAGACAATTTCTGCTCCCTGCACTCCCACTGTGCCTTCTTACATTCATTATATTCTGTTATAATTGCTATAATATACATGTCTGTCTCCCTATCTGGACTACAAGCTCCTTGAGGGGTGTGGCTATGTCATTTTATTTGTGTGTGCCCAGTACCTAACTATTTCTCATGTAGAATGAACAAATGAAGGTCTCAATCTGTTATAGGACAAATATGTGGATTCTTTACTTTTAGGTGCTCTTGATCAAACTACAGAATGGATAAAACAATCTGTAGATGAAGAATTACTTTCTCTTTCTGAGACTGCTTTAACTCCTGGGGCTGAAGGTAATTCCAAGCCAAGTGTGAGCCCTACACTGGTGCTAAATAACAGTTTCTTGAAACTATTACAGTGGGATTACCAGAAAAAACAATTACCAGAGGTGAGTGATTTTTTTCTTCCCCCAAGTTTTCTGATATCTTAATTCTTAAATTCTGTGAATCAGTTGGTCTCTCTGTTGCATGTGGTTAATGACTTTGCTGAAATCAGATAAAAATGGGAATTTGGATATTACATTATTTATTTTACATATTCATTGTATTGAGCTTCCTTTCTGTTTTTACATCTTAAATAAATACGCTAGACACTCATGACAGACGGAGCACGTCTTCAGGAACTGACAGAAAAACTGAATCAATTGAAAATTACTGCCTGCCTGTCCCTAATCACCAACAACACGGTGGGTGCTATTACGGAAGGCCTCCCTGAGCTTGCAAACAGGGTAAAAAGGATTTCAGCTGTTCTACTTGAAGGCATGAACAAAGAGTAAGTTCCCAATGTTTGCATGTGCTCCTCATTTTATTAAGGCTCTGCATGTGTTTCAGGGAACATGAATAACTGTGGACATCTGGATGTTATATTCAGGACTGTGCTGTAGAGAAGCGTAAATTACACTTCCCTTTTCTTGATTTCTTTTAATATCTCTGAAGGCTTACATGTCCTTTCATAGGAAGGGAAAGATCTTTTCCATTACAAGTGCCAGGGTGAGTGCAATATTATTTGTGATAAGTGTAAGCTAGAGCTCTTCTTTGACCAAAAAAAGAAAAAAGGAAATCCACTGGGTTTGATGGTTAGAATACCCTGTCAAAGAGCCTTTCCAAGTTAAATTGTTCTATCATTTTTCTGCAGTGAAATCCTTTCTTTACTGGCTTCACAAATCCAGCTTGCTCTGAGGTCTTTAAAATTAAGTTACAGCATCTCTGTCCTTCAGAGATATTACACCAGTCCAGTGAAAATTTTGTTTTTTCTAAATTCATCTCCCAGTATCATACCTTTGTTGAATAGTAGAATCCATTTAGATTTTGCATTTAGATCATTCCTATTGGAAATTCTGGTTCGAGACAGAAAATTCCTAATCTTGGTTAATGGCCAGATGTTTCCATGGGTCTTATATGATTCAGCTCCTCCTGCTGGTTCCCCTTTCAGGTGTTTTCAGGGACATGTCCTCTTTATTCCTGTCACTGTGAGAACATGCCCCAAACCCTCCCCCCCCCCAGCAATTACTCAGAGTACAGATAAATAACTTGAGAGAATACTAGACTATTACATGACAGAAAGAGTCCAAGTTATTATAGAGTCCAAGGTTCTCATTTTGAGAGGAAGCTCAGAGGGAGAAAAGAATTTGCCTTGGGCTGCACAGTAAGAAAAGGGCAAACCAAGGCCTAAGCTCTCTTCCAACTCGCACAGGCCCTGCTCTTTTTTCCTGTTCTGGGTGTTAACCTGCAGGTTCATTTATTTCATATACAGTACCAGGACCTGCAATGAAAAGAAGACTTCTCTGATTTTGCTGTCAGCCTTACCTTAGTATTTCCCCACACTGAGTAACCATTACTTTATAGAAACATTTATTTATTAAGCCTTTAATGAACACTCAATGCTGCTTAACTATAAATAGAAAGCATATAGCAAAGTGATTACTTAGAGGACAGGCTTTCGGGTCAGTTCTGCTACCAAATTGCTGTATACCGTGCACAAGTTCCTGAATCTCTCTGAGCCTCATTTCCTTCTTTGTGAAAAGAGCATGTTTGTATCTACCTTGGAGTTGTTAGAACCTAAGGTAATTTGTGTGAAGCACTTAGTACAGTTATGTAGCATATACTAAGTGTTCAATAAGTCAGCTATTCATAACTATCAATTGTTAGAGCATCTGCTTTTTCATTGTTCTGCCTATCTGGCGGCTTTATTGTTTTGTTTAATTATTCTTCTGTGTTAGGAAATGAATACAGTCAATTTTCAGTTATCTCCATTATGGGTAGATTAGGTAATAGCATTCATAATATATAACAGCAGGTTATCCCATATAGTCAATAGACTCAGATGTCATTTATATTTAGTTAGGTGAAGCATCTGAAAAACTAGCAAGAGTTTTACCTTCTTTATTGTAAATAGGAAACCATAGCTTATGCTAAAATTAAATTTTCCTTTAACCTCAGAACTCACTGATTAAAAGCAAGAGGAAAGTAGGGCAGTGTTTTGCAGTGGATAAAATATCAGTAAAAATTTTGCCACAAATAATCTATGATAAGACAGGATGTGTCCTGTGTGGATTTATAGCAAATTCCAGTCAAAGCAGAACACCAAGGATTTATTTATTATTGCTGTTAATGATCATAATAGTGGTAAGCTGTTAATGATCATCGTAGTGATAACTAGTTTTTGTCTTTTTCTTCTCATAAAGCATTTATTATGTACCTAACAATCGAAGAGCTAATATAGTCACGTAGCAAGTGGTATGTCAGGATATGATAAGTGGTAGAATCAGGATTTGAACCCAGGACTGCAGGCAACCACAGCTCATGCTCTAATTCACTGCATTGCATAGTCCCCTGTCATTGAGCTCTTCTCTAATCCTTCCCCCCCCCCTCCATTTTGCAGATTTATCTTAAAGACTTTTCTGGATAATGAGATACCATTCCCATTAAATCATTCCCCAGTAGTGTGGACCCAACAATTGCCCTTTCTAAAATACTTCTTTTTTTTTTATCTATTAAATAAACCCACCCCTAATTACTTTTCATTCTTTCCTAGACTTTATATGTTTGTGATTATTCATCAGTTGCTTGAAAGCAATAAGGAGAGGGAGTTTCTTATCTTCGGTCATGATAAAGAGTTCTAGGCAAATTGTCTTAAGCATTGGCTTCTGAATATCTTCCTTTCTTGTTTTTGCTGGGTGTTATAGATTTACTGCTTAGGCATATATTAATGAATTGATTCTACCTCAATTTCCAAGCACATAAGATAAATTTATGAATGAATTCACTTGAACCTAGGGATTTGTTTTTGGAAGTGAATATGTGTTTTCTTTCCCTTTCTGATATCCTTTTATGTAAATAAGGCTGTGCACTTATTTTCAGGGACCACATTTTTCTGCCTGTGCTTTCCTGTTTAAACTCTACACCACTGAATTGTTTTAAATGTTTAAAAATCTCCTATATATGAGGATTAATGGTTAGGAGGGGTTATTATTTTCTTATTTCATACTAATAGAAGTGGTTATTGTCTTCTATTTGAAGACATTCGAAATAAGTTTATATATACATATATATTTTTTTTAACAACCTGATGAACAAAAACTGTCCCTAATGGAATTCTGTTTTATGTTTTATTATAGGACATTTAAATTGAAGGAAGTTCTGAATTCTATTGGTGTTCAGACTTATGTTGAGGTTAACAAGGCCCTGATGGAGAGAGGTTTATCCACATTAAATGCTGAGGTTCAAGCTAATCTTGTAGGTCAGTTTTCAGGCATCGAAGAGGAGGACAATCCTGTCTGGTCCTTGATTGGTGGGTCTTCATGTTTTTATTGGTTTCTGCTTCAATTCCAATTTGGTTACTGATTTTGACTAATGTTAGATTTTAATCTTAAATATATTAACTGCTTCTTTTGGAGGATAAAAATTGAAATTTTGAAGACAGTAGTAATATTTTCAAAGGTCTTGGACTCACTGTGTCTGTGGTATATATATAATGGAGTTGAGGGCCATGTTTTTGGGGTCTTCATTCTTACTATCCAACTAACACATTCTATGAAAAAATAACATGATGCTGCCAGTCATGGTTTAACATTCTAAATCAAGAACATATTAACAAAACAATTCAGAACAGCTGGCAATATATCTACAGAAAGTACATACTAGTTCTGCTGTGAACAAGCCTAAAGGAGCTGAATCCCTTTCCTAGCCAGTCTTAAAGAGGCCAAGAATTAAAAGATTGTGAAACTTGGAGGCATAACAGGTGGGTTCTTTTTGTACTTTTTTTGGAAGAAAGTGAATATCAGTTTTAAACTGTGTTGGTAAATTGGGGAAATGGAGAATGTATCAGCTAGGACTTTTTCTGTTACCTGTGACAGAGAATCTAAGCTTCTAAACTAGCATAAGCAAAAGAAATTACTCTTACTCATATAACTGAAAAGACCAACAGTAGAGCTAGCTGCTTAGTTATAGTTCAGACTGTATCACCAGAACAAATTTCCCATCTTCCGTCTCTCTGCACTGCCTTCCACTGGGCTGGCTTCCTTTTACAGGCAGACTCTTCCCTCATGACAGCAAGATGACTTCAACTCCAGCCTGCATCTTTCCTTGCTTGAGCCGGTCTTAAAACAAAAGGAGTCTTCCTCCCTGTTTGCTCAATCACCCACCCCACAATTCAGTCTCATTGAGTTCAGCTGGACTGACTTTAGATCATGTCCCATTCTTGATTCAGTCATGGTGGCCAAAGAAAAACTTAAGCCTGAGACATGTGTTCTATTCCTGGAGCCAGAGTAGAGTCAGGTTTACCTGTAACAACTGGGCAGAGCATAGGGAAGAGATGGTTTTCCACAAACAAAATCAGGATATTGTGGCCATAAGGTGGAGAGGGCGATGTGTGGCAATAAGCAGGTGTCTCCTATAGAAGGTATGGAATAAAGACTAGAAAGAAGGGGAAAAGTGCAGAATTAGATGCTAATATTCCAAAATAGGCTGCACGTTTTCAAAATACAATATTGTCCTCAGAATACAAATACATTTTACTTTATATTAGAGGCTCTTAAATGGGTTTTGTCTTCCTTATCCCTGCAGACTTGGAATGCTGGGGAATCCAGGCCTCACAGGTGACAAGTAGCTCAAAGCCTTGATCCTTCCCCCAAAGAATACAAGTGCTTGTGGGCTGCAGAAGGGGTTACTGCTGGAAAGTGACAGGTGATAACAGTAATGGGCACAGTTTAACCACAGCCCTTCACTGGATAATCTTTATGTGCTGACACGCGTCTGTTTTCACAGCTTGTGGTCTCCAGCTGAACGTCCATGCTCCCAGTTCCTATCTGGGAGATTGTGTTCCTAAGAGGAAGAAGGGTGGATAAGAGACATTGCCTAGCAATCCCTGCCACATACTGCTATATCCCCACTAGCATAAAGTCAGAGCATAGTTTTCTTCACTGCTATATCTCTGTATCGTGCTGGGCTCCTCAAAGACATTAAATATTATTTGTGGAGTGGATGAATCCCCATTTCACAGGAGAGTCATCTGAGATGTAGAGAGATTACATAACTCTTGCCTAAAGTCATACAAACAGCTGGAACAGAGTTGGAATTCTTACCTAGCCCGTCTTACTCCAGAGCTCAACTGCTCTGATTGGCACTGCAGTCAGAGCTGGAGTCCTGCCACTTGTTGGCTAGGCAGCCAGAAAGTCAGAGTGTACCCTGCACCCTTGCTTTAGATAAGGGAAGTAATTGCAGTGTCAGAAGGGAAAAGAAAGCTGTGGTGAGGATGTGCACCCCAAAGTGACCTCTTAAAATCTAGTAAAGCAACTTTTGTCCACCCAATTCTCTCTAGTCCAATTTTCCTATCCTTTTGCAAAGTGAAAGCGTTTTCTTTTAAAACCTCATTCAAAGTATTGTTGCCCTAGCAACCTTGAGTGACTCATTCCAGCATCTCTCCTTCAACTCTGGAACCCAGAGCATGCCTTTGGCAGGGACTTCATTTGGCTGTTCCTAACTGAACAGACACTTTTGTCACTTTGGTCTTGGCCTAAAAGTTGACTTGTCTACAGAGGAGACAAAACCACTTGTCAGCATAATAACAATTTTGAAAGGGTTTCATTCTTTAAACAATCTTGCAGGAAAGAGTTTGGACCATGTCTGTGATGAAAATAGACTGAGGCGAGTGAGAGTCAAGCATACAGTCTAAAGGGAAATTTAGTATAGAGTTAACACTTAATTGTCTGCCTGGAGAGGAGTTAGAGTAAATTAAGTACAAAGAGAGATCTCTGGGACAGAAGAGGAGCTCAACCAATGTTAACCAGTTTCCCGCCCCTTTACCAGGGTACCATATTCTGCCTTCTTTTGTACTTAGTTGATGTGCAATTAATTTACTAACAGGACTATAATTCCACTTTACTTGTAGCCTTTTAAAAAAAGAATTAGAAAGGGAGTTTACTCTCAAACCAATTTTTCTCAAGTGTGTACCAAAAACTGGGTAAAAATTATTTATAGATTATTAGCTTAATAGATTATTTGTATGCCTATAACCATTTATTTGTTTAAAACTTAATTTTCAATTGTACATGTAATACATGAATAATTTGTCCTTGTTGAGATATTACAGATAAGGCTCAAGTCATCTTTGTCTGTCTTCTCCAATCTCCACTTCTCCCCTGCCTCTCCTTGTTTTCAGTTTGGTTTTTATTTTTTTAGACCTTTTTCATTCCATTTTTACTTAAATTCATTCAGTATTTGTTATGTGCTTGCCACATGCCAGACCAAGGATGTAAAAATAAAACAAGACATAGCCCTCACCCTCAGAGAGTTCACTGTAGGAAAGAAGATAGATACATTCTCAAGTAACAATAATATGATATGATGATGTGGTGATAGATGTTAGGGGGAGCCACAGAAAGGAGGTAACTTTAGGCCTGGCCTTGAAGAATGCTTTGGACTTGGGGCAGAGATGAGGTGAGATGGAAGGGCATTCTAGTAAGAAGAATCAATTCTAAGACATGAACATGGGACAGATGTCTCTGTGTTTGGGGACTTTGAGTTCTAGGTCCAGTCCAGCTGGAATGCATGATTGTGGGGAGAAGTTATTGGAGATGAGAATTCCATTCATGTTATAATTGTCTGTATTCAGTGGAGTATCTTCTCCTTAGCAAACTTTGTGAGGTTTCTATTTCCAAAGCCAGCAAAAGTCCTTGGGCAGCATGGGCTGTAGCGCATTTAGTTTGTCCAGAATTATATATCCACTACTGTTGCAGCCTAATTATTTATGCATTCGCATGCTTTTTGTGCAGTAGTCTCAAAATAAAATACACTAAGGCAATGAAGCAAGAACGGTGAGAAAGTAAACTATGGTGCTTGTTGGGGCGGGCCTTCTTCAGTGTCTCCTGATTATTTGCATGCATGGGTGATCATATAATATATTGTCCTAACCAGGGCATTTTTAAGCATGCTTTTTAAATTATATTTTAAATTATCTTAGGCACATAGGCACATACTGGGCTGTCCTGGAAAAACATGGACATGGGATCACCCTTGCCATGTGGTCATTTGGACCCCAAGTTTGCCAGATGTCTGGATTTATCAAGAGGGACCAGAAATTTGGATTTTTTAAAATGTGAAATCCTCTGATTTTAAGTGACTTCTATTTTTAAAAACACTGTGCTATCCCAACTAGCAGTGCCAGTTAACAAACTCAGCTTTAACCTGCACAAATACAATCATGGACATTCAGTATTGACTTTTTTGTAAAATATTACTGTCTACTCCCCAAGAACTCTACATTATCAGTTAGCTATTGCTGCATAATAAAGCACTCCAAAGCTCAATAAATAAACATTTATTGTTGTGGGGCAATTGGGTAGTTCTTTTAGTCTTGTTGGGGAGTCATGCATTTGTGGTCAGCTGTGACTTGAGTAGTTATCTCTGCTGATCTTGGCTGGGCTCTGTCATGTGTTTGGGAGTTGGTTGGTTAAAGGGTGTTCTAGGATGACTTTGGATGGAATACCTGGGCTTCCCTCCACATGGATTCTCATCCTCTAGCAGCCTCCAGCTTGTTCACATGGCAGTGGCCAGTAGAGAGAGTCGATGCAAGTATTGCTAATGAGGGCTGGACCTGGAACTGGCACATGGGCACTTCCACCACATTCTGTATTGACCAAAGCAAGTCATACGACTGATTCAGATTCAAGGGATGTGGAAATGACTCCAGCCCTTGCTGAAAGGAGCTGCAAAAGTCATGGATACTGAAAGGGGTAAAGAATAGGAAAAAATACTGTAATCAGTCTACCACAATTACTTATTCTCATTTTTTTTAATTATGTATTTTAATAACGGAACAGATAAAGATATCTTTTTTTTTCCTTCAGATAAACGAATCCAGATGTACATGAAAAGTCTGCTTTGTCTTTCAAGCCCTCAAAAAAGCATGCCTCCCATACCAGGAGGCCTTGCTGTCATTCAACAGGAGCTAGAAGTGCTGGGATCTCAATACGCAAACATTGTGAATCTCAACAAACAAGTGTATGGACCATTTTATGCAAATATACTTCGAAAGCTGCTCTTCAGTGAGGAAGCTGTGGGGAAGGCAGAAGCTTAATTTCCTCCTAACTAAAGAGAAACTGACAATGAATAAGAAGATTGGAAATCTAGCACTTAGGTACCCCATCCCTTCCCAACCAACAGCATTACAGATGCAGCATATTCTCAGTACTGTCTGTCCGAGGTGCAGTGTTAGCCTGTATCTGTGTAACTCCAGTTATAGTAGCATTACTGAAGACATTTACATTATATAAACCCTACTTCTGCATCATTTTCAAGTTTAAAAAAGAGACATTTTTAATGAATAGCACACAATTTGTAATTAATTATAAATGCCTTCTTGTAAATGTTTTCTTAAGCATTTATATCTGGATTCATTCAGTCCTTCAGGGGTTGAATTTCCTGACTTGTCACTATCAAATCCAGTGATTTTTAATTTTTGTACAACTTCGTAAAGGTTTGAAGTTTGTAAGAATAGCCAATGGGGTGGACATTCTGAATAAATGATGTGAAGTAAGCATAATTGTATTTGAAATATACAATGACATTTTATTAATGTGTACTAGAAACTTACCTAGTAAATCCTTAGATTCCACAAGTTTACCAAATCACCTTTTATAATACCAATTGTCAGTATTTGTTTAAAATTCAAATATAGTAAGTATATTTTAAAGCTGTATACAAATTTTAGATAAGACCTCCCTTCTTTGTTTAAACAAATCCCTTCTAAAATTTTTATTCTAGAAATTGCTTTCTTCATGCAACTTAACCTGCTCTTGGAGAGAAACGATTTTTGCACAAATAATTTAGTAAATGTGTTTGCATTTCTCAGGCTACAGATAAAATTTGTATAAGATTTTAATATTTTTATGTAAGGCAGAACCAGCTTAAAGTGGTTTACTTGTAAGAAGGAGTAGGAAAGTTAACAGGAAAATGAGATGTCACATGGAAATCCCCTTCTCAGTGAAGTTCACATCTGAAAAAAGGAACAATTGAATTTTGGATTTCTTAAGCATGTAATTTAACTAGCAAATGCCTTCTGTGCTAATTAAATCCTTATCCCTGGGGCGGGTCACAGTGGCTCAGGAGGGTTCAATTCCCGGTACCTACCCACGCAAAAAAAAAAATTCCTTACACCTAGAGGTGCAAGGGTAGTTCAGTGGTAGAATTCTCACCTGCCATGCAGGGTGACCTGGGTTCTATCTCGGCCCATGCATTTCCCAAAAACAACACAAAACAATGAAAACAACAACAAAATTCAGCAAATGGTGCTGCAATAACAGGATAGTCGTATGGAAAAAAATAATGAAATGTGACCCCCACCATACCAAAAAAAAAAAAAAATCCTTACCCCTTTGCAACCAAGATGCTCTTCTACGTGTGATTATCTTTGCCATGCTTGAGCAGTAAATCAAGCTTTGTAAAGCTGGATACTAATTATTGAGATTTTAGAGAAATTTGCTTGTCCTGGAATTACATACTGTTTTTTGAAATATTAAGGGAAGCAGTTCAGTTTTGGTATACTTAATCTGGAAAGTACTTTATTTGCATAAAATATATTTTTGATTATTTTGCTTTCTAAGGACACATTGAAACCTTAGTAATTGGTGGTGGGGGGCAGTGTCTAGGAAGTAAAAAAGTGTTCCTTTCTTCCCTAACTTCTTTTTCCTTACCACTACCTCCACCATTATAGTGTTGCTTAATTATTTTATAAAGTTCTAGAAAGTGATTTTGTGAATAAATTATCTCCAGCCTTAATGTTTTGGAGGACTGCCAAAATTTGAGGAAATTCTGAATGTCATTTTTTTTCTCCTAACAATCAATACCTAAATCAGCTATTCTAGCTATTTAAGCAGTTGTGTAAGTGGAATCCTATTGAAGAGCACATAATTGTCTTATGCATTTTTTTCCCTTCCTGTATTTCTGTTATATCCATGTTTTCCTACGCTTAGAGAACATAAGGTGCTGGAGACTTTTGTTTTCATTTTCTCTTAAGCTGAAGTAAGGTGTGCTTTCAACTGTGCTCACTTTAGGGCATGGGAAGTAGGGAGGGTCTGACAATAGAAAGACTTGAGTTTTTCTTGTCTTTCATAAATCATATAGCATGATTTATTGGTGAATAGTTAACAGGAAGACCAGGTGGTGTGCTTTTCATTATTACATTGGAATCCAGCTGGTATTCTTTTATATACTTGTTTATGCTGTACTTGCCAGCAGAAAAACAATGTGCAAATATTTTTTAAATGCATTTAAAATGAAGGGCATTCTGCTTCTTTTTATTTTTTAAGTGGCAAAATAAATCTGAACATCTCAAGTTTGGACTTAGGCAACTATATTTAAATTAAGATTTTTTTTTAGTCTTATCCCTTAGCATGTTGTTTATTTGTTTTTTACTTAAATGTTTATGTCTACTTTTGAGCTTTTCTTAACTTGGTCTTGTTTTGTAATATAAATTTTATTAAACTCCATACACATATTTTCATTCTTATTCTGCTAAAACATGTTTTGTGTGCACTAGTTAAATTTTAGAACATTAAAGATTATTTCAAGATGACCAGTATCTCTTTGTTGTCTAAACTGCCTTTAAGTAGCTCAGGGCTGGAACATAAGACCGTTTTCATTGTAGTTCCTCTAGAATGATTCTTTTGCAGATTGCCAGAGCCTTATAGACATCGTCACATTCATTCATTCAGTGGGTCAGTCAGCAAATACCCATTTAGCATCTACCGAGTGCTGATTATCTTAGGTGTTGTGAAACATAGATGATTAGGCAGTCACTGTCCTCAAGAAGGGTGACAGCAATGAGAGGTGAAATAAAGATAAAAACAATTCTTGGATGACATGTTAAACTTTGTCTATCTGTCCTGAAAGAGATAAAGAATCACTGAATTTTTTGAAACAGAAGGCGGCCATGAAAAAATGTGTCTTGGAAATATTTCTCTAAATACTGTAATCAGAGAACATTCTGCATTTTGAACAAGAGGGATTAGTCTAAAACATTTCTAACTGCCTGCCATGTCCACAGACCTACTTCTGAAAAGACTTATTTGTATGATGTGACTTTATTATCTTGTCAAAACCGAAATGGCTAGAACATTCACACACATGAGCACATAATGCAAGCACTAGAAATGTGCTCGGATTTATGTAAGCAGAAAAGGAATTCATTGGGTGGGTATTAAGTACCTCACAGAATCTACTTAATCTGGGGGACCAGCTTGGAAAATGTGTAGGAGCTAAGGTAATATAACCAGAAATCCAGCCAAGATGGATTCAGTGCTGTGACTTCACAGATTGATTTCTCAACTGTCCTTCCTGCTTTGCATCATTTGCCTAAGATTTAAAGTCGCAGATATCAGCATTCATTTGGCAGAGTCTCAGTCAAGTTCCCAAGCTCTAATTTACAGGGGGACAGACTGAGGAAATAGCTGGCCCTTAGACTCCTGTGTTCCCCAAAGTTTACCCAATTGGGAATTTCTCCCAAATAAAAAGAATATTCTGGAGAGCAGAGAGAGAAAAACTATTACATTAAAAATATGCTGATTTAGTTTCCTGGCTAAAACAAATACCACACAATGGGTTGGCTTAAACAATGGGAATTTATTGGATCATTGTTTTGAAGCTAGGAGAAGTTAATCAAGGCATCATCAAGATGATGCTTTCTTTCAGAAGACTGTGGCTTTCTGGGACAGGCTACTCGTGATCCTTGGTCTTCGGCTTTTCTGTCACAATAGTAATGCACATGGCAGCTTTTCCTTCTCTGTGTTCCACTGACTTCTGCCTTCTTTCTGTGGCTTTCTCACTATGTGTCTGAGTTTCATTCTACTTATAAAGGACTCCAGTAATAGGATTAAGACCCATCCCAATTCAATTGGGTCATATCTTAACTGAAGTTACTTCATCAAAAGAACCTATTTACTCTGGGTTCACACCCACAGGAATGGAGTAAGATTAAGAACATGTTTTTCTGGCATATATAACTCCAAGCCACCACGTGTACTTTCCTGAGATCTTTAAAATATGAATGTATGTGTATTGGCTCTGAGAATTATTTAAAAGATGAGTTAAGAAAGGGCATAGTCACATGAAATCAACTTTTATTGAACTGTATTGGTGAGCTAAATTTTAGGGACTCCAGTATAAGCTTATTTCTCAAATTATGGTCCAAAGCAAAGGATGGGGTGTGGTGTGGGGGCCTACTCCATTCACTCATTCAGATTCCCAGGCTCTATCTTGTGGCTCTGCTCTTCTCTACATCTTCATGGTCCTTTCTATTCAGTCAGCAGATAGGGAAAGAGTTCTGAAGGCCAGAACTTAAGTCATGTGGCCTAAGCCACCTGCAAGGGAGGCAGGAATATGTAGTGTATCCAAGTGCCCAGAAGAAAAAGTTTACTGAATATCAGTGTTATCAGTCTTAACCCCAGATCCCTCCAGTTTCCTTAAATGTGACTTAGTGAACACTGTCTTCATGAAAATAAGTTTGAAATCATGTTTCTCCTCTGATTTTTTGGTAGTAGCTCTCCAGAGCATTGTTGTGAAGGATTTTGAAACCAGATCCTGTATAAGAAGAAAAGAGTTCTGTGGCTGACAAAATCTGCCATGGGCATCGGGAGTGCTACCTTTTATGCAACATATTTTTCATTTCTGACTTGTAACCTTCTAAATATAAAGTTTGGTTTGTTCTACCTCTAAGGATATTTACTTCTAAAAATTTCCATGCATTCAGTGAAAGGAACATGGAATTGAAAGTCACAAGACCTGAGTTTGAATTCACTTCTGTTACTTAATAGCTAAATGAATCCGAGTCAGCCTTTTAGTCTCTCTGAACCTCAGTTTCTGGGTCTGAGAAAAAAGAATTTAAATGTATCCTACTACCTGCTGATCTTGTAGAGATCTTGTATGGATCAAAAGAGATAGTGTATTTGAAATTGTTTGTAAAGTCTTAATGCACAATGAATACATTACAATAACTATACTTTATTAGTCCTAAATATCTTTCAAGCTCCAAAGGGTTTTACTACTATGAGGTGTGATGATAAAATATCTAAGTATATAACTCATCAGACCCATGGTTCATTAAGTCCAATATTGTCATTGAGAAAGAAGCTCACGGGTAGGTAGAAGGCTGCCGCTATTGACCTTGATGTCAACTATGAAGGATAGTGACAAAACCCAAAATGTTCTCATTTCATTCACTAATCCATTAAGCCTTTTTCCTCCTTGATTTAATGTAACTTTTTAAACAATATCTTGAGATTATCAACTTACACCCTCTTGTTCTCTATTCTCCGTGTGAAGCTTTACCCTCTCATTTCTAAGCTCACTATGTTAGCCTCTTTCAGATTTCAAAGGAGTGGGTTATAGGGGTTTATTGTTAGGTTTTTGGAGAAGAAAGGAAACCCAGGAATCTCTCAGCAGTAGCATTTGCAGGCTTGGTGGAGAGCCCAAATATCATTTATTTTTTTTTTTTTGTCTTTCAAAATATATTAATAAACTCATAATAGCCATTAAACACTTAACTTACCACATGTCAGGGACTGCCCTAAGCATTTTATATAAATGATCTCATGTAACAGCACAATGCCCTGCGAGGCAGGCTCTATTATTATTTCCAAATGTGCAAAGCGAGTCTCAGAGAGGCTAAATAACTTGCCCAGGTTCCCAGAACTGGTAAGTGGATCTGAACCAAAGGAATTTCACCCTGCAATGTGTGCTATTAACTGCTTGTTGTTTTGGCTCCCTTTGGTCAGCCAAGCAAAAGGATTACTCTTTACTGTTATGATGCTGCCAAATGCTGTGTTGGCCTTTTGTTCTCTGATTCTGCTTTCTGTTGCTGCCTTTCCTTTTGGTGTGTCTTAATGAAAAACTTCCTAGGAGAGTGAATATGATTGGGTCTGTTTCTTGCTAGTCCATATGGACTCTTTCCCTCTGTTCTTCCACACTGGGGAGGGTTCTCACGAGAAGCCACCTCCTAGCCAAACATCTCGGTTCCCTTACATTCAGTCTACAAGGCTGCTTTCAGCAGGTTCTTGGCTCTTTGGGTTTTGAAAGGATATAAAGTCACCTCATACAAAGTGAGGCTTTCAGAGAAAGGCTTGTGGACATGGCAGACCATTAGAGATGTTTTAGTTTTTCCACTCTTGCTCAAAATTCAGAATGTTCTCTGATTACAGTATTTAGAAATTTCTGTCCACGTTCATCCTCACCTTGCCATTTGTGAAATGATACATTTCAATGACTACTCCCTCGGCCCTTGCCTTTTCAGACCAAACAGTTCTTAATTATTTTGCCCAACATTCCTTCTGGCCTTCTATAGTTCTATTATGAATTTCCTCAGGTATGGGAATCCAGATCATATATATTTTTTTCCAATCTGCATGTACTAAGGTTTTGAAAAAGAGAGGATAGTCCTTTTCTTTTATTTCTTGACTCTACTTGCTGAAGCCTCTAAAACAAAGGCCTAATTTCATTAATAGAGCAGTAAGGCCAACCATGACCCAGTCCCAATGGACCATTCTCTTCTCATATGTGGCCTCTTTCATTGACAAGTCTTACATGAAACCATAGTCAATTTCCAGAATGTGTATAACATACTCTAAATTCCTCATGCCTTTGCTCAGGCTACTTTTCTCTGCTTGAAATATCTTCCCCTACCCCATCCTTTCCATGTGGTATCATAATAGAGTGATTCAAAGCATGGGCTCTGGGGGCAAGCAATAATCAACTTAAATTCCAGCTCTGCTTGGGAAAATTTTTTAATTCATGTGAACTTTATTCTCCTAACCTGTCAAATGGGAGTAATCATACTTATCCCTCAAATGTTAACCATGTAATCAGACAAGGAGCATAATGTGGTTATTCCAATACCTACTAAAGAGTAAATAAACAGTAAATGAAAGTTCTTCCTATATTTCTAGGCCTGGCTTTGATGTTTGGCCCTTTCCCTTGCTCTCTTAACCAATGTCCCCTACCCCCTAAATCCATTCCTCCCCATCCATGGCATTGGTCACTTTCTCATCTGGCAACCACAGCACAGTTATATGTAAGTAATGGGATTGTATTCCAAGATACAACCATATTTCCAGTTGGAATTTCCTTTCCCTAATTGCCGAACTCTTTATTCAAATCAACATTAGTTTTTTTGTAGTAATACCTTGGGAAAAGGATATGATCAACAAAATAGACAACTGAGATGAAATGGACAAATTCCTGGAAACACACAAACAAGCTATACTGACTCAGGGAGAAATAGAAGATCCCAACAAACCAATCACAAGTAAAGAGGTTCAGTCAGTTATCAAAAATCTTCCTACAAAGAAAAGCCCTGGGCCAGATGGCTTCACAGGGGAATTTTATCAAACATTCCAAAAAGAACTAACACTAATCCTGCTCAAACTTTTCCAAAATGTTGAGGAAAAATGAACTGCATCTAACTCATTTTATGAAGCTAATATCACTTTAATACCAAAATCAGGTAAAGATGCAATAAGAAAGGAAATACAGGCTAATCTCCCTAATGAACATAAATGCAAAAATTCTCAATAAAATATTAACAAATTGAATCCAACAACACAGTAAAAGAATCATGACCAAGAGGGGTTTATACCAGGAATGCAAGGATGGTTCAACACAAGAAATCAATATAATACAGCACATTAACAAATCAAAAGGGAAAAATCACATGATCATCTCGATTGATGCTGAGAAAGCATTCGACAAAATTCAACATCCTTTAATAAAAACATTTCAAAAGATAGGAATCAAAGGTAACTTCCTGGGTGGGCCACGATGGCTCAGCAGGCAGGAATGCTTGCCTGCAATGCCAGAGGACCCAGGTTCGATTCCTGGTGCCTTCCCATGTAAAAAAAAAAAATACAGGAAAAGGTTAACTTCCTCAATATGATAAAGGGAATATATGAAAAACTG
Source organism: Myrmecophaga tridactyla (assembly GCA_004026745.1). Lineage (NCBI taxonomy): Eukaryota > Metazoa > Chordata > Mammalia > Pilosa > Myrmecophagidae > Myrmecophaga > Myrmecophaga tridactyla. The sequence continues at coordinate 32,428 of PVIY010025105.1, forward strand.
ATCACCAGCATTGTACCCAATGGAGAGAAACTGAAAGCTTTCCCCCTAAGATCAGGAATGAGACAAGGATGACCACCGTCACCACTATTATTCAACATTGTGCTAGAAGTTCTAGCTAGAGCAATCAGATAGGACAAAGAAATAAAAGGCATCCAAATTGGAAAGGAAGAAATAAAACTTTCATTATTTGCAGATAACATGATACAATACTTGGAAGATCCTGAGAAATATACACCAAAGTTACTTGAGCTAATAAATACATTCAGCAAGGTGGTGGGATATAAAATTAATGTGCAAAAATCAGTAATGTTTCTATACACAAGCAATGACTTAACTGAGGAGTCAGTTAGGAAAAATTTCCATTCAAAATAGCAACAAAAGAATCAAGTACTTAGGAATGAACTTAACTAGGGATGTAAAGGACTTGTACACAGAAAACTACATAACATTGCTTAAAGACATAAAAGATCTAAATAGGTGGGAAGACATTCCCTGCTCATGGATAGGTAGGCAAAATAAAATTAAGATGGCAATTCTACCCAAATTGATCTACAGATTCAACACAGTGCCAATCAAAATTCCAACAATCTACTTTGAAGACTTGGAAAAGCTAGTTACCAAATTCATCTGGAAGGGAAAGAGACTCCGGATAGCTAAAAGCATCCTAAAAAAGAAGATTGAAGTGGGAGGATTACCATTCCCTGACTTTAAAACCTATTATTAAGCCACAGTGGTCGAAGCAGCATGGTACTGACACAAAGATAGAATACTGACACAAAGATAGAATACTGACCAATCTATGGTCAACTGATTTTTGGCAAGGCCCCCAAATTCGCCGAACTGGGACAAACTAGTCTTCAATAAATGGGCATGGAAGAACTGGATATCAATAGCCAAAAGAATGAAAGATGAGCCCTATCTTACACCCTATACAAAAATTAACTCAAACACTTAAATATAAGAACTAGCATCATAAAGCTTCTAGAAGAAAATGTAGGGAAACATCTTCAAGAACTAGTAATAGGAGGTAGCTTCCTAAACTTTACACCTAAAGCACAAGCAACGAAAGAAAAAATAGATAAATGGGAAATCCTCAAAATCAAATGCTTCTGAACCTCAGAAGACTTTGTCAAAAAGGTGAAGAGACAGCCAACTCACTAGGAGAAAATATTTGGAAATCACATATTGGGCAAAGATTTGATACCTTGTATACACAAAGAAATCATACAACTCAACAACAAAAGAACAAACAACCCAGTTATAAAATGGGCTAAAGATATGAATAGACATTTTTCTGAAAAGCAAATACAGATGGTTCAAAAGCACATGAAGAGATGTTCATTTTCATTGGCTATCAGGGAAATGCAGATCAAGACTACAGTGAGATACCACCTCACACCTATAAGAATGGCTGCTATTAAACAAACAGGAAACTATAAATGTTGGGGAAGATGTGGAGAAATTGAGACACTTATGCACTGCTGGTGGGAATATATAATGGTGCAGCCACTATGGAAGACTGTTTGGCAGTTCCTTAAGAAACTAAATATCAAGTTACCCTATGACCCAGCGATGGCACTACTTGGTATATACCCAGAAGAGCTGAAAGCAATGACACAAACAGGAATTTGCACACTGATGTTCATAGCAGATTATTCACAGTCTCCAAAAGATGGAAACAAACCAAATGCCCATGATCAAATGAGTGGATTAAGAAAATGTGGTATATACATACGATGGAATATTATGCAGCAATAAAACGAAATGACATCCTGAAGCACATGACAAGATGGATGAACCTTGAGGACATAATGCTGAGTGAAATAAGCCAGACACAAGAGGATAGATACTGTATGATTCCACTTTTATGACCATGGATATAGGTAAAATCAGAGGCTTATAATACAGAATATAGGGGACTTAGAGATGCACAGAAGCTGGAGATGGGTAAGCAGTTAGTTAATGAGGTTGAACTCCAATGTAAGGTAATAGGTAGAAGTGAAGGTGGTTCTCTAGTGGGTCTATAAGTAATATTACCATATTAAAGATGAACAAGATTGAAAGAGGTTGTACAGACCTATAAGTCCTACTGAGTAACACTAGAAATATAAATTAGTTCTTGCAAGAACTTCTTCAAAGGTATGATTCATGTACAAAGAGTGTTTAAGTCCAGGGTACAGGGGGAAAACTGCTATTGCATGCTATGGGCTGTGTTTAAAAGGAAAACATCAGCACTACCACAGCAACGGCAGAGGTGAATAATGTGGGGACAGACAAGAGTCAAGGTGAGTGTTCTAGTTTGCTAGCTGCTGGAATTCAATTTACCAGAAATGAAATGACTTTAAAAAGGGGAATTTAATAAGTTGCTAGTTTACAGTTCTAAGACTGAGAGAATGTACCAGTTAAAACCAGTCTATAGAAATGTCCAATCTAAGGCATCCAGGAAAAGATACCTTGGTTCAAGAAGGGTGACAAAGTTCAGGGTTTCTCTCTCAAGTGAGAAGGCAGATGGGAACATGGTCAGGGTTTTTCTCTCTCATCTGGAAAGGCACATGGCGAACATGGCGTCATCTGCTAGCTTTCTCTCTTGGCTTCCTTTCATGAAACTCCCCCAGGAGGCATTTTCCTTCTTCATTTCCAAAGATCACCGACTGGTGGACTCTACTTCTCATGGCTATGTCATTCTCTCCTCTCTCAGAATCTCCCGGCTTTCTCCCTAAGATTTCCTCTTTTATAGGATTCCAATAAACTAATCAAGACCCACCTGGAATGGGTGGAGACACTTCTCCGCCTAATCCAGTTTAACAACCACTGTTGATTGAGTCACATCTCCAGGGGGGTGATCTAATTAAAATTTCAGGCATACGTAGTGCTGAATAGGGATTAGAAGAAATGGCTGCCTTTACAAAATAGGATTAGGATTAAAACATAGCTTTTCTAGGATACATATATCCTTTCAAATCGGCACAGTAACTAATAAAGTATCAGCGGCAAAAAGAGTTCACATAGAATCGAGAGGCTACTCTGGAGGTTGTTCTTATGCAAGCTTCAGTTAGACATTGCTACCTATCATAACCTGCCAAACCCCAACAAGGACCATTCCAGCCAATCCTAAAGAACATCTAGAGCAGTATATAAGATTCCACAAGGGTTCCAGGCATTAGAGTAACTTTCCAGAAACCTACAACTTCCAGATGAGTCTCTGGACTAGGTAAGTCTTAAAACCTAGATGGCTCAGCCTCTCTTGAACATCAGATAGTTCCATCTCCCTACTCTGTATTAGTGACAGACCCTTCCAACATGAAAATGTTAGAATGGCCATAGCCCAAACACCCCTAAAGAATGGGATAGAAAGATTAAAGGTGATGGTGGAGTTACACAGAGAAGATAGGATTTAACAAAATGAATATGATGACTGAATCACTAAATTGACCTCTTTTAGTCTCCAGTATCTTAGAGCAGTTAAAAGTAAAAACCTAAAATTGTGGACTTGTAACCCATGTCAAATTCTGAAATATTTTCTACAACTAATTGTGATGCTGAGCTTTGAAATTATTGCTGTTTTGTATATATGTTATTTTTCATGGAAAATAAGAAAAGTCAATTGTGGTGACAAAAAATTTTTTTAAGTCTTCTTGCCTCCTATATTCTGGAGCAGCTAGAAGGAAAAATCGGAGAGGATGGTATGGTAGCACATGACAAACTCTGGGATCTGTCCTGTAACTACTTGTTGATGAGTGCTTTGAAAACTATTGCTTTTTTATTTTATATATATGTTATACTATGCAATAAAAAAATAAATAAAATACAAAAAATAATAAAGGAATAAAATCATCCCTGGTCTCACCAGTAGCAGATAACCAAATTAATATTTTTACATACTTGAATACCAAAGAGTCTGTCATGGTCAGGTTCATGTGTCAACTTGGCCAAGTGGTGGTTGGGCAAGTGCTGGCTTGTCTGTTGCGATGAGGACATTTCACAGAATTAAATCATGATCATGTCAGCTGCATCCACAGCTGATTCCATTTGTAATCAGCCAAAGGGGCGTGTCTTCTGCAATGAGTGATGCTTAATCTAATCACTGAAAGCATTATAAGGAAGATTCAGAAGAGACAGGCTCTTCCTGTTTCAGCTGCTGAGCCTCTCCTGTGAAGTTTGTCCAGACCCTCCATAGGAATTGTCGGCTTCACAGCCTACTCTGCAGATTTTGAACTCTGTGTTCCCACGGTCATGTGAGACACTTTCATAAATTTTACATTTGCGAGTGTTCCCTGTTGATTCTGTTCTCTAGAGAACCCTAACTAATACATCTTGGTACCGGGAGTGGTTCTTAAGAAACAGAATATTAAAAATGGGTTTTTATTAATGGTTTTCTACTCTGACTGGACTCAGAGACACTAAGGACTTTGATTCCCATAATCAGAATGACACTCCCAATCCATGGAGTGAGTTGGCAAAGGAGATAGTCAAAATATCATCATTAGATTCTCCTAATGCTTCGCTTGTATGAAACCAGACTCTGGAGGATAATGTTTTTGACACCTTTACAGAGTTTTGTAGAAATAAGAGTTATAGAGATGTTGATTGGTTGTTGTTAGATACACTGTCTACATTAAGGGGTGAAAGGGATGGGCTTAAGGCTTCAAATGAGAAGCTTAAGCACCGTCTGAAAGATGTAGACGTTTCTATGAGTATCCTGAAGGAAAATCTTATTTCCTGTAGCCGTAGACTTGAGATCTCTGAAAATCAGACTCAGAATCTTATTGTTAGAGTAGCAACTTTACAATGTAAACTGAAATCTCAGTCTTGCATGGTGTCTGCCATTAAAGTGAGAGCATTGATTGGAAAGGAGTGGGACCCTGA